>OLKM01000024.1:757472-765667 GCA_900291075.1 Melanogrammus aeglefinus | reverse complement strand
CTCTCTCTCTCTCTCTCTCTGATGAGCGGTTCCCTGTGTGTGCGTGTGCATGTGTGTGTGTGTGTGTGTGTGTGTGTGTGTGTGTGTGTGTGTGTGTGTGTGTGTGTGTGTGTGTGTGTGTGCCTGTGTGTGAGGTGTGTGTGTGTGTGTGTGTGCGTGTGTGGAGGTGTGTGCGTGCCACCGTTTCCTTTCGTTGCCGATAAATTACTCATCAAGTCAAACACAGAACAAAGTATCTTAATACCTTAGTGCTTAGTAGGCCCTCTCTATTTAACCCATATCCCTGGAAGCCTGCTCTAGCTTCTAGAGAAGACATCTCATGTGTGCAGCATTGCCCGAAACGGAAAAACAAGCACTGAAAGCACTGAGAATTATCCTCACAACGTTTCATTCATTCAATGAAACATGGAGGAACTTTCCCATTGAAACGGTTGCATCCATTCAGCATCAATCCAAACTCGGCTTCTGCTCTGCAGGTGGTTTGAGCCGTTTGTGATCCAGTGGCTGGACGAGAACGAGGACGCCGCCATGGACTTCCTGAACGGAGCTCTGGAGCAGGACAAGAAGAACGGAGTAAGTGTAGATGAAGCCCATCAAGGTGTAGTGCATTAAGAAGAACAAAAACGTTCATCTTAAAGGTGACATGCTAGCCACCAGGTGTGAGTGTGATTAGCCATTATAAGCCATTTGGAAAATATGCCTCTTTTGACATCATAGGTGGGCGTGTCCACCTAGATGTGTTCTAGATGTGTAGGCTGGTAGACTGATCTACCAGCCTACACATCTAGAACACATCTAGGTGGTACCCAGTGGACGGTAGCAACAAACGTTGCTCATCTATCCGTCACACATCTAGGTGGACACGCCCACTTGTGATTTCAGAAGAGGCTGATTTTCAAAACTTAAGTATGAGTGTGTGTCATACGTGCTCCGAAGCGCTAAACAAAAATAAAGAGGAGACGTCACATTCTGTTCAGCTTTATATACAGCGGTGACTGAGTGACAAGCCTGATTGTAATCACCGTCCCGTTTGGGCTCGAGTGAAAACCTGACTGTCGGGGACGAGAATCACAACTTAGAAACAAAGTGGAAAGACTACTGTGCACTTTGTCCGCATCACTGTCCGCGTATCTGGTCAGGAAAGAAAAACTGACAGTAATCCAATTAACGGCAGAGTAGCGTTAGTGCAAGAACACTGCGTTCCAACGGGAAACCGCACTCGACGTCGGCCTGCAGCTCCCAGGGAACAGATCGGGCTTCGTCTAGTGGGTCAGCGTCGAAGAGACCATGAGGCCTGGCGTACACCTCGCTGATGCTATAGCCAACCCCCGTTGACTTCCATGAACCTAGCTCTTCTTTAGAGGCTGCAGAGGAAACAGCATGGGAGGTTTTTACTGTCAGGAAAAAGGAAAGAGAGAGAGAGAGAGAGAGAGAGAGATGAGAGATGAGAGAGAGATAGAGAAGAGAGGAAACAGCATGGGAGGATGAGAGAGTAGAGAGAGAGAGAGAGAGAGAGAGAGAGAGAGAGAAAAAATAGATATGCTTCGGTCGATTTGTCAATTTGTGCTTTTATCTCCATTGTTTCCCTGTAGCTCGGCATTCTGAGACAAATCAAAGAATTCTTTCCCTTTTCACTGCCTGTGCTGCGTGTCAGCCCCGGGCAGACCTCGGTTTATCAGTCAGGACCCTCTGAATCCCCCTCGCAGCCGGCATGGCGCTCAGCAAACGTTGCTATGGTGATGCTGGCTTTTCATTGGACGACCCGAGTTCAAAAAGCACAGATCCAGTAAACAGAGTGAAGGTTTAAAAGTTCTGCTTCACACCAACACCCCTTAATCCCTCTTCCTTGTTTGTTCTCCAAACCACAATCAACCAATGGGAGCAGAGAACCTCTGGTGCATGCCCCGTGTGCTGTTGACAGCTCAGGTATCTCCTAATGTCATCAGATTCCAGAGATGGCGTCTTGTGAGTCACGTCCTGCCGCTGTAATTGCTGTGCAGACAGAATGCCCTTTTCCCTTTCACCTCCTTGCGTCGTGTACATTTTGTTCTCTAACGTCGGTTGGCTTTACCACTGATGTTGTTATGACTAAACCGTTTCCATTCCTCCCTTCCCCCATTTCTTACATATTTCCCTTTGCCCTTCCTCCTTCACATCGTTCTTTCTTTCGTTACATCCATTCTTCCTTCCTTTTCTTCCTCCATTCCCTCCCTCCCTCCCTCCCTCCCTCCCTCCCTTCCTCCTCCTCCCCTCCCTCCCCTCCTCCCCCTCCCCTCCCTCCCTCCCTCCCTCCCTCCCTCCCTCCCTCCCTCCTCCCCTCCCCTCCTCCCTCCCCGGCTGCAGTTCCAGCAGACGTCGGAGCATGCGCTCTTCTCCTGCTCCGTGGTGGACGTGTTCACGCAGCTCAACCAGAGCTTTGAGATCATCAAGAAGCTGGAGTGCCCCAACCCCCAAGCCCTGGCCCACTTCATGTGCCGCTTTGCTAAGGTCAGCCCTCCCGGAGAGAGAGCCGTAGTGTCTCACTAGACACAGTGTCGTACCGCCGTCTCACCACCGGGGACCTGGGCTGGGCGTAGCTTATCGATCACCAAGCAGGTGAACTATTGTACCGCCAGGTGTGAGTGTGATTAACACTTACAAGCCGTTTAGAAAATCGGCGTCTTCTGACGTCACTAGCGGGCGTGTCCAGCTAGATGTGTGCTGGGTACATCATTCTTCCAGGCTACCCGGTGGACTGAAGCAAACGTTGCTCATCTATCCAGCACAGATCTAGCTGGACACGCCCACTAGGGATGTCAGAAGACTCTGATTTTCAAAGCGGCTTGTCACGGCTAATCACACTCAGACTTGGAAGTATAATATGTCCCCTTTAAGGGGAGGGGTTCTTTAGTGGTAAGAGTGTGGGAGAGCTGAGGGGTTAGGGGTTCCAACCCCTGATGTCATCCTTGAGCAAGACGCCTATCTCCTACCGGACTCATGATATGTAGTTAAAAAAAAAAGTCACTGTGGCTTGGATGAATGTGTCTGCTAAAACACTATTTAGTATTCAGTAGTTATTGAGGTTGGGGCTTCACGCTTATTCTAAAGATAGTGCTTGCAATAAACCGCGCTTATACGATCTATCTTTTTTGTCTTTCCTCCACTGTAGACTATCAACAAGGTCCTTCTGCAATATGCTGCTATTATTTCCAAGGATTACCCTCTGCATCTAAGCAAGGAGAATGTGGTAAGTACATGATTCTGTAGCCCAACAATACCGCCACAGAAGGGCCATACATTCAGTGCATGCCTGCCAGAGAGAGAGAGAGAGAGAGAGAGAGAGAGAGAGTGAGAATAAATCTCTCTATGGCGTATCCATGGCAACAATATTTAAATGGTCTGGGGAAGAGGGGAGTGGGGATTGGGACTAGATGGGAAAGTGAAAACGCAGCATTGAGGAAGCGACCTGGTTTAGCCAGAGCCTTTGCGTCCCACCAATCCAGCCCGCGTTCTTAAACGCCCTTATCAAATTGTCTCTATTAACTGGGAGGCAATTATTCAGCCCGTGGTCGGCCATGGCTGTTGGTGGAAGAATCCCGGGCATCCTTCTTGGCTGCCTGTCCGTTGTTTCATCTGACGGATGGCAGAGCACAGAGACGTCAGAGTCGCCTAATTATCAACGGCAGCGTTGTGTAGTCAACGCAAGCACTCACACACTCAAACACATACACGCACGCACGCACGTACACACGCACGCACGCACGCGCACACCCAGGCTCCAGTCCTTGTGGAGGAGACAGATGTTTCTTCACAGAATTGACAGTCTCATTACATTTAGTCGAAGGGACAGCATGGTGCACCCAAAGACATGCAAACACACACACACACACACACACACATGCACACACTGTAGTGCTTGCTCCCATAGCGCACAAACATACACACACACACACACACAAATCTGCTCGGTAATGCACAAACCACACATGCACACGCACACAAACTACACACACATAAAAGGACCTAATAGCATTCATAAGAGATTAAATACGTTCCAATGCTTTTTATTATTCAGTGTTCTGTCAACGTCCTGCAATACGAAAGGATTAAAATCTTTGTAATGCTAATGCTTTCCAAAAACTACTACTACTACTACTACTACTATCTCTACTTCTACTACTGCTGCAGCTACTCAATATAATAATAATAATAATAATAATAATAATAATAATAATAATAATAATAATAATAATAATAATAATAATAATAATAATAATAATAATAATTGGTATTCATATTGCCACTCCAATGCTGCCGTTAGGGAAAATACTGAATACAATATTAGCATAAATCTCAACCCGTCACAATGCAATGTGTGAAACCTCAAGAAAAGAAATCAATCTTACCATATTACATTTTGGGGAACCAGGATAGATGATGTATACATATTTAATACGTCTCAGTAGTGAACTAAGGAAACAAGTCATTTGTTCTGGGAACGGGTCATCTTTTACGGCTGTTTCCTGCCTTTCAGTCCAACGGTTTTATGAATGATGATGATTGATGTTGCATTGAGACACACAGTAGAGTAACAAAGAATGTGGAACATAGAACACATCATCCGTTTTATTTATCTGTTAAATATTGAATATCTTTCAATGGAAATAGTAAATGTTTTCATGAACTTCATGAAACCATTGACTGGGTTTACCAGTCCGTCAAGTCCTTGTTATAGTGCCTATGTTCCGTGTGACCTTGCTAATCTGTCCACTATAATGACTTGATGGTGTTGTCGTCTCCTGCAGGCCTGCATCCTCCTCAACAACATCCAGCAGCTCAGGGTGCAGCTGGAGAAGATGTTTGAGTCCATGGGAGGCAAGCAGGTCTGTGCTCTTCCCGTCTCTCTGTCTGGGTCGCTGTTGCTCTGTCACTGCTGAGTGGGTCAGGTCACGGTCCATAACCCATCCACTCGGAAACCAGATTTTGTTCAGATAATAAGTGATGGTTACAAACAAATTAGAAGTAAAGTAACACAACGTCGACTAAAACAACTTCAAGACTTTTTGGTGAGCTTTTAGATTTTTTGTGGAGTAGAGTTTAGGCTCACATTTGGAACTTCAGTGAACTGATCATAAATGTCTCCATGTTTTGTGTGATTCAATTAATTCTCCCCAATTACACTCTCACTTCTCTTCCAAATACTAACTCATGGTTCGTTACCGCGTCTCCCTAGTCCGCCGATCATCTCTGTTCCCCAACCGTTAACAAAGAATGTGAATGTTGACTCGGTTCCTGAAGTATTCTCCTCCCCCTGTTTAACCTATATGTGTGTGTCTTTATATGTGTCTGTCTTTGTGTGTGTGCATGTGTGTGAGTCAGCTTGTCAGTGGTCTGTCTAATCTCAATTCCTTGGATGGACCGGGCGAAGAGCAGCTAGCCAAAAGCAACTCGCAACTCGAGGCAAGCGGCTAGTGCTTAGAGACTAGTGGCTTGCGACTAGCGCCTAGCGGTTAGTAACCGTCTGCTTGCGACTAGTGCCTAGCGGTTAGTGACCGGCTGGCTGCTAGCGACTAGCGCCTAGCGGTTAATGACTAGTGGCTAGCGACTAGCGTCTAGCAGTTAGAGACTAGTGGCTTGCGACTAGCGGCTATCTGCTAGCGGCTATCTGCTAGCGACTACTGCCCAGCCGCTAGAAACTTGCAAACTTGCAGCTAGTAGCAGGCAGACTAGTAACCAGCAGCTTGTGACTCGCAACTCAAGGCTAGCGGCTAGTGCTTAATGACTAGTGGCTTGCGGCTGTTGGCTTGCGAATAGCGCCTAGCTGCTAGTGACTAGCGCTTAGCGGCTAGTGACTAGCGCTTTGCAGCTAGCAACGAGCGGCTATGAGATAGCGGACTAGGAACCAGCGGCTTTGCAGCTCACAACTAGCAACTCAAGCCTAGCGACTGCCACCTATAGCGACTAACGGCCAGTGACTAGCGACAGGACCCTCTAACCGTGCATGTGTCTCTCCAGTCTTTTAACGTGGCGTTGCCCTGCGTTTTGTCTCCTGTGGTTGTGCTCCTCTTGTCCCCTCCCCTCCTGTGCTCTCTCTCCCTGTCTCCAGGAGGAGGGGGTTGTGTCCTTCTGTAAGGTGTGTGTCGTAAGGGCTCTTGAACATCCCCACCCCCCCACCAACCCATTCACTGAATTTACCTCAGGAAGATCAAAAATAACAGCAACCCGCTCAACATACCGCACACATGCACAAAGCACGGCCCCCCGGAGTCGCGCCCCCCCCCCCCCCCACCGACTCCGACTCACCACACCTCACCTCGCTTCACTCCCTCCCCCCTGCCCGCCTGCGACCCCTAACCCCCCTGACCCCCCCTCTCTGAGCAGCAGCATGACCCACAGAGCATCCCGGGCTGAAGGCTCCCCTCCCATGCACCCCCCCTCTCTCCCCCAGGTCCGGGGGGCTAAAGGGGCTAAACCCGGCCGAGCTCATATGTATCAATCCGTTTTTGTTCTTTCACCTTCTCCATGGCAAAGTCGGTACACTGAGATTTGCACGCTCATCTTTACACATGTGTTTGTCTACCGGGTTACTGGATTGAGATGCTATTCGACGCTTTAGGAAGCTGTTAGCAAACAGGCTGGAGACATGAAGCACTTGACGCAGGTTTTTCTGAGGGCGAATTTGTTTCTGCTTTTCTAAATGCGTCCCTTGAGTTGGTCCAGGCTGAGGTTCGGCCTTGCCTCTCAGCAGGTTGCGTTACGGCTTCGTGCCCACTCAAAATATGACCTTGTCAATCTGAAACATTATGAAAATGCAAGATATTGCAAAACGGCCACTGGATGCAATCTAAAGTGAATCCTGACGCACATAACACCGCCCAGGTATATTAGTGATTCAAAAATAAAAATAAACAAATACAAATGTATTAAAAAAAGTAAAATATCTTTGGCGAGTATTTGCAACAGAGGAGCAGGTAGCATCCTCAATTATCTCCCAAAGCAGCGAGGTAATTACCGCGTTAGCATTATCAGAGATTAACCAAAGCCTGTGGTGATGGAGTCCCCATTAACACATCTTACCATCAAACCACTTTCCCAGAGCGCTCACCCCGGCAGCTAATATTCCCCCCTGCACTTTTGTCAAGACAGCGGTCCCTAAATCTCGTTTTTGTCTTGCACAGGGCATTCGGAACGCGTTGTGTTTTGTGATATTTTTTGGTTTGTTCTGAATAACCAGCCCTTGGCTGAGTGAATGCTGTGGAAAGAGGCGATGCGAGGAGGCAATGCAGGGCGCCGTGAGAGCGGGTTCGTGTCAGACTCAGTCCTCATCCGCCCGGGCCTCACTAACGGGGAAGAACCGGGGACCTCCACACCGCCTAACACTTCTTATTAGCGCTGAATACATTGACAGGGCTGCCTTTCCCCCCGCAGTAACAGACACATATTTTGTGTTTTGTCTCGCTGACAAACAGGAGGCACAACAAGTGACAAAGTTACAACAGCAGAATACAAAGCAGTTAGCGGTATTGAGCGGTTGTTTTTGAGCCCGTACGTCGGTGTACTCTTTGGTCGAAAAATGGTATGGCGCTTTGTAACAGCGGGCTGCCCGTATTCAATATTTCCCGGAGACATTCCCTTCTGGCGGGGGCATTTTCAGCTGGCACGACTGTAATGATGAAACACCGAGCACATCCAGCAGATGCCTTTTGTGTATCTGACAGGCGAGCGGTCCTCAAATAACCATCCGTCCAACGCCTCCATCGCCATACGGAGCATCTATTGTTTGTTTCAATCTCTGAAGAAGAGGCCGGTATCTTGGTGTTACTGTTTACGGGGCCTCCTCATAAAGATCCAGCCTACTGACAGGCCGGGGAGCCCCTTTTGTTTTATGGCTGCCAGTTTGTGGACCAAAACTAGCCTCTAATCACATGTTCAGAGGCTGTTGGGCTAGTAAAAGAGTGATCCATGTTTCTGCTCCATCACCTCAAAGAACCCCCCCACACACACACACACACCTCGATAACGGCACCCTAACCTGCACAGGCAATTTACTGTGTCAAGAAAAAAAACTGCTAATGATCAATAGCAGTGAAAAGGAAGTGTGTGTGTGCACATGCCCCGCACACATGCTCGCAGGCAAACAGATAGACACACACACAAACACACATGTGCGAAGACCAACACACACATACACACAAACACACACACACACACACCGA
>OLKM01000024.1:684972-752472 GCA_900291075.1 Melanogrammus aeglefinus | reverse complement strand
GCGTGTATATATTCAGTGGATCCACGGGAGACTGTGTATAGACCCTGTCAGTTTAACACAGAGGCCAGTGGGGTATTACAGGGAATCCATTTAATGAGATGCAAATACTAAATCGTCCCACATATCTACCAGACCCGTTCGTGAGATTAAAGATCAAGGATCCTGGATTCCTCCCGTGTATTTCCTCATTCCACCCTACGTTTTCTTTCATTTTATTCCTCTATGCCACTCCTTTGTGCCAGAGTCACCTCTGGCCGTGAGGGGTCATTTGCTGGATGCTATTACCTGACAATTGCACTGCTTGTCGCCACTTTACAGTTTGATGCTATTTGCCAAGATTTGCGAGAAGACCGTTCTCAAGCGAGTGCTCAAAGAGCTGTGGAAAATTGTTCTGAACACCATCGAGAGAACAATTGTTCTGCCACCCCTCAATGACCAGAGTGTGAGTCTCTATTTCTCTTTCTTAATCTGTCTCCTTATCGGGCTCTCTCACTCCTTGTCTTTCTTTGAGTCTCTCTCTCTGCCTCTCTCTCTTTATCTCTTTGGGTGGGGTCCCTTTATCTCTCTCTCTCGCTCTCCTTATCTCTGACTTTATCTCTCTTTATGGTCTCTCTCTCTCTGTCTCGACCGCTCATTCTCTCTCTCACTATGTTGTTTTATTGCGAGTAGATGCTGTTGATGGTGATGATTTAGACCTCATGTCAATCATATTTCTGAAGTCATTAATTAATTAGTTAATCTATTCATTGTTTTCTTCACCAGAGACAATACAGATTCATCCACATCTGTTTAATGACATATAGTATACACACTTTAAATAGTAATGCTGTTCCTTGGGTTAACTGTGCCACACCATGTACCATAAAACATGACATAAAGTTCACATTAAACACAAAAGCCCCCATAAAGCCATGAAGACATGTCAGGGGAACACAAAGCAAGGAGATGAGGTGCATATAGAGCATATATTTAGAGCAACAGATTGCATGGTTCACACATTCACAAGTATTTCGAAATAGATATCGCACCCATTCTGCACACACACACAAAAGGACACGCACACACTTAAATGCATGTTGCAAGAATTATCAACACTATCTTTATTTTTTTTTGTGAATGCACACAGTTCCTTTAATTACTATATCTTAACCCTAACCCTAACCCTAAAAACAGTTTAAAACTAAAATATTCACTTTATCCAATGTTTTTTGCTTTGTGCTTTGAACATGTCATTAACTCCTTACTGCATTGATCTATTGATACACTGATCTCTGATCTGATCCCCGTTTCCCTCCTCCATCCACTCTCTCCCAACAGCAAGGGGCTCAGATGATCTTTAACGCTGCCAAGGACTTGGGACAGCTGTCTAAACTGAAGGTACGAGCCCTTCCCCAATCCCTCGCACGCCAAAACGCTCCCGCTGGTTCCAAAACAGAGCGCTAATAGCTCCGCTCGAGCTCTCCTCCCGTGGCGCAACGTGCCTCTGCGGTGCACCGCGCACGGATTTAGTTGATCTCCGAGTCACCTCAGAACAAGGATTATGTTCAAACGAGATGCACCGACACACAGGCGCCTCAAGGGGCGCGCGGTGAGACCAATATCAGCAGAATTAAACTCGGTTGATGTGGTATCTTCTTGCTGAATCTGATTGAGCTCATTGACCTGAAGGACTACAAATCCCCCATCACATGTTTGTCTATTGATGCTTTATGTCTTATATGTATGCATATGTACTCCTTTCCTTAAATGAGCTTCCCAGGGATGCAAAACTAATTTCAGTCCAAACTGACAAATAATGTAGTGTATCGTATCGGTATTGGCAGGACAAATAAACGTTCCAACTAAACATCTAATTAAACCCGTGTGAACTGGATGACAACCCATGGTTCATTGGTCGATGATCTAGAGGCTATCAATATCGCAATATATTTCAACGTGATAATTTTGTACACACCCAACCTTGCTAACTCTAACTAAATACACAATGGAGAACACTGACATCTGAGGGCAGTGCTGAGATCAGATCTCTCGTTATCTACTGCTTTGCTATCATCCCATGGAACCGTCTTCAAACAACAACTGGGGATGATCACCATTGTGCCCTGCATGGCGCTGTCACCCACGTGGTTCAGTGGCATCTGCGTGACCCCTTCCCTACAGTGTTTACAGGGTATTCAGGGTTTAGTCGGCTCAGCGTGCGCAACATTCCCGGCATGTAAACAAATGTGCTGTACCCTCCCCCAGATCTCCCGTTGCCGTGTTGTGTGCATGCCAGTCATGCACACAACATGGCAAATCCCAACCATGGCCCTACACAGAGCTACCCAAAGCTAAGCGAAATGCTCCGCGGGTCCAGCGTGGATCCTAATTGGTCCCATGGCCTGTGGGAGTTTTTCCCGCCGTGTAGTGGAGCAGTGAAGCAGTGAAACGGATCATCAAGAAGGTTCTTGATGGGCTATTACTAAACAGAGAGGGGTGCGCCGAGACACAAAAGGGATAGGGCTTGTGTGCGTGCGTGCGTGCGCGCGCGTGCGTGCGTGCGTCAGTGCGTGTTTGTCTGTCTGTCTGTCTGTCTGTCTGTCTGTCTGTCTGTCTGTCTGTCTGTCTGTCTGTCTGTCTGTCTGTGTGTGTGTGTGTGTGTGTGTGTGTGTGTGTGCGTGTGTGCGTGTGCGTGTGTGTGTGTGTGTGTGTGTTATGGGAATGTACAGCAGAGATCTTTTGATCTTTCTTTTTCAGTCTTGGATTTCTAGATAGGGAATGTATGCGGTTGGATAGACGCATGTGAAAAGACGTCAGATTTCTTGTTTTTCCTTTTCTATTGAATGCATTAGTGTGTGATTAAGGACTTGTGTCCTTAATCTGTCATCGCTTGCTCATCGTCCCTCACAAAAATACAGCAAGACGATGATATTCATGGTCAAAATGACCACATGTTTAACTCTAATGAACCCTGCCGTTTGCTTATTGTCGCCCCCCCCCCCCCCCCCCCCCCCCCTCCCAGGAGCATGTGACCAGGGAGGAGGCCAGAAGCCTGACCCCACGGCAGTGTGCAGCCATGGATCTGGTGCTGCCCACCATCAAGGTGAGACTTCCCTGCACCAGGCTGCTAACCAGAGAGGGGTGTGTGCGTGTGTGTGTGTGTGTGTGTGTGTGTGTGTGTGTGTGTGTGTGTGTGTGTGTGTGTGTGTGTGTGTGTGTGCGTGTGTGTGCGTGTGTGTGTGAAGCCTTCACTTCGCGTCTGGCTTCGGTGAACAGGCACAACGCGGAGTGCTCAAGATCACCAGCGAGAGACGGGGGTTTGAGCTGTAGATCTCCTTGTGCATCTGAAAACATCCTCCCATCCCACGTTTGATTCGGAGCGCTTGCTGGAGCGTCAGGCGCTTCGGCCGCGCCTTGTTCGGGGGGAAACACGCAATGGCGTGTGATCTTGGCATGTTGTCGTAGGTTGCTTGTGTGCTTCTTTAAAATGAGGTAGATACCCAACTACCACAACAAAAGTGGACCCACAGATGTAAAAGTATCGCCAGCATCTCCAAAATACTCTGTCCCTCCCCGCTGTGCTTAAACTCAGTCAGCTGCCCGACGTTGTTATAAAGTCAATATGAAAAGATGGCCAGCGCTTTCTTCAAGCTTTAAGTGGTGCACAGCTGCCTGGTTGAATTCAGCTCGGCGGCCTCCCTGGCGCGCAGTGTGCATCTGGGACAGCTTCAAGGTAATTCCTGGCAGTGCTGGATCCATGTAGGGGAGAGCTGCAGATCATGTGCTTTTGGGGGAGGTGCTCAGATTACGCTGCACTGTGAGTTCTGGCGTTCACCTGGGGCTTGCAGTGTGTGTGTGTGTGTGTGTGTGTGTGTGTGTGTGTGTGTGTGTGTGTGTGTGTGTGTGTGTGTGTGTGTGTGTGTGTGTGTGTGTGTGTGTGTGTGTGTGTGTGTGTGTGTGTGTGTGTGTGTGTGTGTGTGTGTGTGTGTGTGTGTGTGTGTGTGTGTGTGTGGTTGGCATGTGTGTGTGGTTTGATTGGAGAAGAATTGATTATGGAGACCGTACTCAGGTTTAGATCAATCTCACACCTGACATTCTCTTCGTCTGCATTCTAATGAGAATCCCAAATGAACGCTGTTTGGTAATATTTCACCCGATGGGGGGGGGGGGGGGGGGGGGGGGGGGGTTGGAAGTCGAGCCGCAGGGTTAATTTAATACTGTGTCTCTAAATGAAAAGAGGAGATTTAACGGTAGAGGTTGAGTAAGTACTTTATTTATTTAAACTGATAACAAAATATATTTTTGCAGGAGCAGGAATTCCTCCCTAAGAAAACTCTATCATTTTCTTTTAATGATGGCTTAAGACATTTATAAATCTCTCTGTTGAAAGCTGAATAAGGCACTGCACCCACATGAAAATTGAACATGAACCTCTGCACTTAAATGCAAAGGCTTGGGATGGTAAAAAAGCGAGAGAGATAGGATTCAGTCCCTTCGAATGCTACTCTATGCTTTGTGATCATCTATTCTTCATTCCTTTTCTTGAGATTGGATTTGTGTCGGTAGAACCGTTCATGTTTTCATCGCTCCAGCTTATTACAGCTCTGTTATGACCGATATATTTCAGCCTATTCGGCTTAGACATTGCTTCCACTTTGCCATCTAACTTCATCTTCTACATCATTCAACATAACCACTGCAAATGTGCCAACTCTCAACACTTTCAAACCAACTCCATAGAATAGTCTAGAAGCCTTACTCCCTGATGAGGCAAGCGGTAGCCACCATTGCATTCAAAGTTTATCTCAGACATTCTGCTGAGCATGTCAGCTTTGCTCTATCAACCTCCTGGCCTCCAGCCTTTCTCCTTAACCTTCAAGTTGGTGACATGACTCTTCAGAGACTCGTGATCCAATGCATGGACTTCCCCCCGACCAAGGGGGACGACTATACCGTACTGCCCATCTCATTGTACTTGAGAAGAAGGTTTCATGCTGCATTCTTAGACCAGTGCTCCTGTTGTCAATTCAAAGCAAACGACCACACACTCGCCTGATCTTGAAGCTCACATAATCCTTCATTAGCTCAACGGCTTTACATGACCTTTTTGAAAACGATGAAATTGGATTCTAAAAGCAGATAGTGGGGCTGGATTGGCGGCTCCAGATGCCTCCCAGCATCTGGGCGCCGCTTCTAATGAGATCTGGCCATGGCCTTTTCCCCTCATCCGCCTTCTGCAGCGGCGAGTGGTGACAGCAAAACAACGCCCTGGTCGTCCCGCTCCATCAGGCTTATCAGCGCAAATGCACATTAACCACCCGAGTATGGCACTCGGAGGGAAATTCATGGCAATTACCTAGCGAGGGGGCTATTACCGGCCCCCCTTCCATTTTGTACCGTCGGCCAGATGGACAGTCTGGCTTTTTTTGGGAGGATATTCTTCAAAGAATGACCAGAGTAATGTTGTGTGGAGGATATTCACTTTATATCGTGTTGTCTATTCCTAACACTGGAACCGCAGTCAAGAGTATTGTAGAATATATTCCCAATACCGCCCAGTAGTCATGCTATCGAATGGTATATTCCCATCGCTGCAACATAGTCATGCTACTTAAAAGTAAGTAAATGCACTATTACCATCAAAAAGGGGCGTCAATTATATTTTACAGAATAGTATATCAATACCACAACATAGTCATGCGATTGTGTGTTGTATTTCTAATACCAAAACAATAGTCATGCTATTGTGTAGAATGTCACCAATACCACAACCATAGTCATACTATTATGCAATAAAAAAACAATAGTGTGTCCTAGACAGGTTATTATCTTTGGTACACATTGACTGATGATCAGAATGTAATATCATAAACTTGGCTCAAGCTTGATTGAAAATGCTTTACTCTAAAGAAAAAAAAAGTTTTTTCTACAACGTTTTCTTTGCCCCCATGTGCACCTTTCCTTCCCTGAAGAGCCTTCAAACCCCCATTGTAAACAGAACTTTACAAACAGAACTGAAGAGTTGTATGGAGCGCCATGTTCTCTTGTGCATGTTGTGTGTTTCCCAATGGGGGTTTGAAGTGCTCTGGTCGGGTGCCGCCTGCGATGTGGGTGGCTGGAGAAACCCTTTGCGACCGTAACTGTGATTAAACGGCTATACCAATAAAGTGGACTGGGCTGAAATCAGATAAAGTCAACATGGTGTGTGGTGTTTGTGTGTGTGTGCGTGTGTTTGTGTGTGTGTGTGTGTGTGTGTTTGTGTGCCTGTGTGCGTGCGTGTGTGTTGTTTTCCCCGCAGCAATACTTCCACGCTGGAGGGAACGGGCTGAAGAAAACGTTCCTGGAGAAGAGCCCTGATCTGAGGTCTCTGAAATACGCGCTCAGCCTTTACACTCAACCTACAGATGCCTTGATCAGGAAATACATATGCACCCAAACCGCTCAAGGTAAGCGCCTCTCTCCCTGGGTGGGCTTCAGCGCGGGGGGGGGGGGGGGCAGTGACTCCAAAAAGCAGACAGTTTGAAACAGTTGATTGGCATGCCAGGCACGGTGTCTTCTTTTGTTGCCAGTGGGGGGCTCTTCCTGGGTGATGATTACCACACAGATGATACTCAGCGTAATCAGTGCCACCCTGAACGGAGAAAAACACAAACACAATCTCGCAATAGTGTGAGATTAGCCGACATCCACGCTCGACGGAGCGCGTTGAAGTTGACGTTTTTTTTAATAACGATATTTGTTGCGCTGTCATGTAGGAGAAACCCAATGCCGTTCATTCATTAGTTTATCCCTGAAACGGACAGCATTGGTCCGTGTGAACTCGCAAGACCCCCGTACCTTGTGATTTAGTTAGTGGTCGTGAACCCAAGAGCGGTGTTCTGTGTTTTCGCTGTGACGGTGTCACCGGGCGGTTGTCCCGCTCCCCTTCTCGGTTCTCTCTTGGTTCGCGTCCAACTCTGTGGGTGAGTTCAATGTCAGCTTAGTGGCAAGACTCCTCTTGTGTTCTGCCGGGGACGGAGAGCCAATTGCGTTAGCCTCCTCAGCCTCCCTCTGATGTTTCCCTGTCGTCGTATCGCAGCAAAAAAAAACCCCACAACATTAGCTAAAATCCCTGCTGACCTTATCATGCCCCCTAGTCTCCTTTATCCTCCTAGTTTTGTCTTTTCTATCAATCCGTTATTGTCTTTCTTCCCAAGCCCCCCTCTGTGTCCCTGCGAAGGATTAGAAAGACCCGTTCAAACATTGCAGTCACGTAGCGTCCAATACATAAATAAGTCATCCGCACACCTGTCCTTTTAAGTTATTAAAACTCCCCTCATCTTTCATCCCACCTGGCCTATCTTTCGTCACCTTTCTCTTTTTTGATTTCCGTCGATGACGCCGTCGCCCGTACCTGTGCCTCTCACGCTCATGGTTCCTTCCACCTCAAGCGGTGGGGTTGATGACGGTACATTAGGAACACGTCAGGGGTCCAAAAGACCAGACTGGGAGTTTGGTCATGGCCGAGGGCTGGAGCTGAGGGCTCCCAGCCGAGGCCGAGCGGTCAGGGCTGCAGAATGGCAGTCGGTGCATTCAGTGGGCCTGCAGGAGGACAGGCTGCTGGTGGAAGACAGGCAGCTACTCAGCCAGACAGCTCAGTCGGCTCCCACTAGCAGCTGGGATGCCAGGCCCAGGGGAGGCCATGCGGCGGGGAAGAACGGCTGGTACTTCTCGGCTGCCTCCTTCCAACTCTCAAATATAGGGTTTACTTGCTCCCCCTCTCTTCGTCTCTCTCTCCATCTCTCTCTCAGTGTCTCTCTCAGTCTCTCTCAATCTCTCTCTCCATCTCTCTTTCTCTCTCTCTCTGCCTCTCCTTCTCTCTCTTTGCCTCTCTCTCTCTGCCTCTCTCTCTCTCTCTCTCTCTCTCTCGCCTCTCTCTCTCTGCCTCTCTCTCTCTCTCTCTCTCTCTCTCTCTCTCTCTCTCTCTCTCTCTCTCTCTCTCTCTCTCTCTCTCCTCTCTCTCTCTCTCTCTCTCTCTCTCTCTCTCTCTCTCTCTCTCTCTCTCTCTCTCTCTCTCTCGTAAAGAGCAACATAAATGCAGTCCATTTACCAATTCTCTCCCTCCATTCCTCTTTCTCCCTGACTCTGTCTCTCTCATTCTCATTGTTTCCATCTCTCTCTCTCTCTCTCTCTCTCTCTCTCTCTCTCTCTCTCTCTCTCTCTCTCTCTCTCTCTCTCTCTCTCTCTCTCTCTCTCTCTCTCTCTCTCTCTCTCTCTCTCTCCTCTCTCTCTCTCTCTCTCTCTCTCTCTCTCTCTCTCTCTCTCTCTCTCTCTCTCTCTCTCTCTCTCTCTCTCTCATCTCTCTCTCTCTCTCTCTCTCTCTCTCTCTCTCTCTCTCTCTCTCTCTCTCTCTCTGTTTCTTCCTATCTCCTTCTGTCCAGTGTTCCTCTCCTTTTATCTCCCCTCCTATGTCTCCTCACTCTTCCGCTCCACCTTCTCTTCCAGCCGCTCTCCACTCCATCCATACAATTTTAATTTCCCTTCCTGGTTCTCTAAGCCTCTCCCCTGTGTGAGCTGCCGGCACGTAGCATCTCTTTTTATCAGAGGGCTTTAATAGGACGTCCTCAAAGGCCCCCCTTCAGAAAAGTTATCCCACTCCTTCCTACTTCCTGGTATAGTTGTAATAAATCCAATATTGTTTCTACTAGATTGTAGATGTGCAACGCCAAGTCAACATGGCGTCAGATTTGGACCACAGAGGGTGAGCACTTCCCCTCCCTCCTTTAAACTATTCCTCGTCTTATATACTCCTTACCGTTTTTAAGCTACCTATTTTCATCCTATTTTATTTTAGACTTATGCTTTAGACTAATATTTGTTATTATTAAAAGATTTTATTCGGTGTTCACTCTGTTAAGCGACTTTGAGTATTTAGAAAAGCGCTTTATAAGCTGAATGTATTATCACTGGAGGCCTCAAAATGTGAACCAAAATGACCAATGTGTACTTGCATTCCAACAGGGATTGTCATAAATAATCAGAAAAGTCATAATCAAAAGTTAAAAAATGTTAAAACAACAGATAAATGCTTCAGTAAATGTAATATAAGCCAGACACACACAGAGAGAGGTTGCAATGGTACATTAAGTCTGCGAGCAGTTTTAGTACTGAACGCAATGGCAATGCCTTCTATTTATTTTATGTTATTTTTCCCCAAGAAGGCGAGCAGGGAACATTGCAATAAATCTTCGCCTTTTCTTGGAAGAGCACAATCCCATATTGTTTATCCATGCTTCATATAAGTATAACAGGCAATAAAAAATGACAGTGTTACCCCTTATGTTTTGATTGATAAAAAACGACAGTGTTACCCCTTATGTTTTATTTGATAAAAAACGACAGCGTTATCCCTTATGTTTTATTTGATGACGGGCAATAAAAAACGACAGTGTTACCCCTTATGTTTTGATTGATAAAAAACGACAGTGTTACCCCTTATGTTTATTTGATAAAAAACGACAGTGTTATCCCTTATGTTTTATTTGATATCGGGCAATAAAAAATGGCAGTGTTAGCCCTTACGTTTTATTTTTTGATGGGCATTAAAAAACAACAGTGTTACCCCTTATGTTTTATTTGATAAAAAACGACAGTGTTACCCCTTACGTCTTATCTGATGACGGGCAATAAAAAACAACAGTGTTACCCCTTATGTTTTATTTGATGACGGGCAATAAAAAACGACAGTGTTACCCCTTATGTTTTATTTGATATCGGGCAAAAAAAAAAAGACACTGTTACCCCTTACGTTTTGAAAGATAAAAAACGACAGTGTTACCCCTTATGTTTTATTTGATGACGGGCAATAAAAAACGACAGTGTTACCCCTTATGTTTTTTTTGATATCGGGCAATAATAAACGACAGTGTTACCCCTTACGTTTTACTTGATGACGGGCAATAAAACGCACCAGTGTTACCCCTTATGTTTTATTTAATAAAAAACGACAGTGTTACCCCATACGTTTTTTTTGATGACGGGCAATATGAAACGACAGTGTTACCCCTTATGTTTTTTTTTGATATCGGGCAATAGAAAATGACAGTGTTACCCCTTATGTTTTATTTGTTGATGGGCATTAAAAAACAACAGTGATACCCCTTATGTTTTATTTGAATAAAAAACGCGCAGTGTTACCCTTACGTTTTATCTGATGATGACGGGCCTAAAAAACCAATAGTGTTCCCTTAGTTTTATTTGATGACGGGCAAATAAAAAGACGACAGTGTTATCCCCTTAATGTTTTATGATTTGGAAATATCGGGCAATACAAAACGACCAGTGTTACCACCCTTATGTTTTGATATCGGGTAATAAAAAAAAAAAGACAGTGTTACGACCTCTTACGTTTTATTTGATATCGGGGAAAATAAAAACGACAGTGTTACCCCTTATTGTTTTATTTTGATGATTTCGAGCAATAAAAAAAACGACCAGTGTTAAAGCCCTATGTTTTGAAATGATTATTAAAAACGAGACAGTGTTTCCCTAATGTTTTATTTTGATAAAAAAAACAAACAGCGTTACCCCTTTAATTTTTTATTTGCATGACGGGCAAATAAAAAACGCACCAGTGTTACCCCTTATGTTTTATTTGATAAAAAACGACAGTGTTGCCCCTTATGTTTTATTTGATGACGGGCAATATAAAACGACAGTGTTACCCCTTATGTTTTTTTTTGATATCGGGCAATAAAAAATGACAGTGTTACCCCTTACGTTTTATTTGTTGATGGGCATTAAAAAACAACAGTGTTACCCCTTATGTTTTATTTGATAAAAAACGACAGTGTTACCCCTTATGTTTTATTTGATGACGGGCAATAAAAAACGACAGTGTGTTACCCCTTAAGTTTTATCTGATGACGGGCAATAAAAAACAACAGTGTTACCCCTTATGTTTTAATTGATATCGGGCAATAAAAAACGACAGTCTTACCCCTTATGTTTTGATTGATAAAAAACGACAGTGTTACCCCTTATGTTTTTTTTTTATATCGGGCAATAAAAAATGACAGTGTTACCCCTTAAGTTTTATTTGTTGATGGGCATTAAAAAACAACAGTGTTACCCCTTATGTTTTATTTGACAAAAAACGACAGTGTTACCCCTTACGTTTTATCTGATGAAGGGCTATAAAAAAACAATAGTGTTACCCCTTATGTTTTATTTGATGACGGGCAATAAAAAACGACAGTGTTACCCCTTATGTTTTATTTGATATCGGGCAAAAAAAGAAAGACAGTGTTACCCCTTACATTTTGCAAGATAAAAAACGACAGTGTTACCCCTTACATTTTGTAAGATAAAAAACGACAGTGTTACCCCTTATGTTTTATTTGATGACGGGCAATAAAAAACGACAGTGTTACCCCTTATGTTTTATTTGATATCGGTCAAAAAAAAAAGACAGTGTTACCCCATACGTTTTGTAAGATAAAAAACAACAGTGTTACCCCTTATGTTTTTTTTTATGTCGGGCAATAAAAACGACAGTGTTACCCCTTACGTTTTATTTGATGACGGGCAATAAAAAACGACAGTGTTACCCCATATGTTTTATTTGATATCGGGCAAAATAAAACCACAGTGTTACCCCTTATGTTTTTTTTTTATATCGGGCAATAACAAATGGCAGTGTTACCCCTTACGTTTTATTTTTTGATGGGCATTAAAAAACAACATAGTTACCCCTTATCTTTTATTTGATAAAAAACGACAGTGTTACCCCTTATGTTTTTTTTGATGACGGGCAAAAAAAACGACAGTGTAACCCCTTATATTTTACTTGATGATGGGCCATAAAAAACAAAACAGTGTTACCCCTTATGTTTTATTTGATGACGGGCAATAAAAAACGACAGTGTTACCCCTTATGTTTTATTTGATATCGGGCAAAAACAAAAAGACAGTGTTACCCCTTACGTTTTGAAAGATAAAAAGCGACAGTGTTACCCCTTATGTTTTATTTGATATCGGGCAAAAAAAAACGACAGTGTTGCCCCTTACGTTTTATCCGAGGACGGGAAATAAAAAACAACAGTGTTACCCCTTATGTTTTTTTTGATGACGGGCAAAAAAAACGACAGTGTAACCCCTTATATTTTACTTGATGATGGGCCATAAAAAACAAAACAGTGTTACCCCTTATGTTTTATTTGATGACGGGCAAAAAAAAACGACAGTGTTACCCCTTACTTTTTATTTGATGACGGGCAATAAAAAACGACAGTGTTACCCCTTATGTTTTTTTTGATGTTGGGCAATAAAAAAAGACAAATAAAAAGCGACAGTGTTACTCCTTACGTTTTATTTGATGAGGGGCAATAAAAAACGACAGTGTTACCACTTATGTTTTTGTTGATGTCGGGCAATAAAAAAAGACAGATAAGAAGCAATTTGATAAACGATAACAGTTATGTTCAGGGACAAACATTTAGTTAGGCAGAGCTGGGGATCGAACTAGCAACCTATTGATTAGTTGACAACTGCTCTACCTCCTGAGCTATATCCCATCATTTCATTTGATAAAAAACGACATTCTTAGCCCTTATGTTTTTTTTGATATCCGGCAATAAAAAACGACAGTGTTACCCCATACGTTTTAATTGATGACGGGCAATAAAAAACGACAGTGTTACCCCTTATGTTTTATTTGATATCGGGCAATATAAAACGACAGTGTTACCCCTTATGTTTTTTTTTATATCGGGCAATAAAAATGACAGTGTTACCCCTTATGTTTTATTTGATAAAAAACGACATTGTTACCCCTTACGTTTTATTTGATGACGGGCAATAAAAAACGACAGTGTTACCCCTTATGTTTTATTTGATATCGGGCAATATAAAACAACAGTGTTACCCCTTATGTTTTTTTTGATGTAAGGCAATAAAAAAAGACAGATAAAAAGCGACAGTGTTACCCCTTTCGGTTTATTTGATAAAACAGTTATGTTCAGGGTAGTTAGGATTTAGTGTCATTCTCAGGGACACAGAAACACTCAGCTAGGCGGAGCAAGGGATCGAACTAGCAACCTATTGGTTAGTTGACAACTGCCCTACCTCCTGAGCTAAATCCCATAATTATCGTTTAAAAAAAAAACGACAGTCTTACCACTTACCTTTTATTTGATGACGGGCAATAAAAAACGACAGTGTTACCCCTTACGTTTTGTAAGATATAAAACGACAGTGTTACCCCTTATGTTTTTTTTGATATCGGGCAATAAAAATGACAGTGTTACCCCTTACGTTTTGTTTGATAAAAAACGACAGTGTTACCCCTTATGTTTTATTTGATGACGGGCATTAAAAAACGACAGTGTTACCCCTTATGTTTTTTTATTTGAAATCGGGCAAAAAAAAAAGGCAGTGTTACCCCTTACGTTATGTAAGATAAAAAACGACAGTGTTACCCCTAATGTTTTTTTTGATATTGGGCAATAAAAAACAACAGTGTTACCCCTTATGTTTTATTTGATATCGGGCAATATAAAACGACAGTTTTGATGTCGGGTAATAAAAAAAGACATAAAAAGCAACAGTATTACAACTTTCCTTTTATTTGATAATAGACCACAGTTACGTTCAGGGTAGTTAGGGTTTAGTGTCATACTCATGGACACACAAACACTCAGCTTACGGAGCAGGGGATCGAACTAGCAACCTATTGATTAGTTGACATCTGCTCTACCTCCTGAGCTAAATCCCATATTATCATTTAATACAATACGACACTTTTACCACACGTTTTATTTGAAGACTGGCAATAAAATAACAACAGTGTTATCCCTTACGTTTTGTAAGATAAAAAAACGACAGTGTTACCCCTTATGTTTTAATTGATGACGGGCAATATAAAACGACAGTGTTACCCCTCATGTTTTTTTTGATATCGGGCAATAAAAATGACAATGTTACCCCTTACGTTTTGTTAAGATAAAAAACGACAGTGTTACCCCCTTATGTATTTTTTTTTTTGATTTTGGCAATAAAAAAAACAGTGTTACCCCTTACGTTTTATTTGTTGACGGGCAATAAAAAACGACAGTGTTACCCCTTATGTTTTATTTGATATCGGGCAATATAAAACGACAGTGTTACCCCTTATGTTTTATTTGATGACGGGCAACAAAAAAAAAACAGTGTTACCCCTTACGTTTTATTTGTTGACGGACAATAAAAAACAACAGTGTTACCCCTTATGTTTTATTTGATGACGGGCACTAAAAAACGACAGTGTTACCCCTTATGTTTTGTTTAAAATCGGGCAAAAAAAAAAGACAGTGTTACCCCTTATTTTTTATTTGTTGACGGGCAATAAAAAACGACAGTGTTACCCCTTATGTTTTATTTGATATCGGGCAATATAAAACGACAGTGTTACCCCTTATGTTTTATTTGATGACGGGCAATAAAAAACGACGGTGTTACCCCTTATGTTTTTTTTGATATCGGGCAATAAAAATGACAGTGTTACCCCTTACGTTTTGTTTGATAAAAAACGACAGTGTTACCCCTTATGTTTTATTTGATGACGGGCATTAAAAAACGACAGTGTTACCCCTTATGTTTTTTTATTTGAAATCGGGCAAAAAAAAAAGGCAGTGTTACCCCTTACGTTATGTAAGATAAAAAACGACAGTGTTACCCCTTATGTTTTTTTTGATATTGGGCAATAAAAAACAACAGTGTTACCCCTTATGTTTTATTTGATATCGGGCAATATAAAACGACAGTGTTACCCCTTATGTTTTTTTTGATGTCGGGTAATAAAAAAAGACAGATAAAAAGCAACAGTATTACAATTTTCCTTTTATTTGATAATAGACCACAGTTACGTTCAGGGTAGTTAGGGTTTAGTGTCATACTCAGGGACACACAAACACTCAGCTTACGGAGCAGGGGATCGAACTAGCAACCTATTGATTAGTTGACAACTGCTCTACCTCCTGAGCTAAATCCCATAATTATCATTTAAATACAATACGACACTTTTACCACACGTTTTATTTGAAGACTGGCAATAAAAAACAACAGTGTTATCCCTTACGTTTTGTAAGATAAAAAAACGACAGTGTTACCCCTTATGTTTTAATTGATGACGGGCAATATAAAACGACAGTGTTACCCCTCATGTTTTTTTTTATATCGGGCAATAAAAATGACAATGTTACCCCTTACGTTTTGTAAGATAAAAAACGACAGTGTTACCCCTTATGTTTTTTTTGATTTTGGGCAATAAAAAAAAACAGTGTTACCCCTTACGTTTTATTTGTTGACGGGCAATAAAAAACGACAGTGTTACCCCTTATGTTTTATTTGATATCGGGCAATATAAAACGACAGTGTTACCCCTTATGTTTTATTTGATGACGGGCAACAAAAAAAAAACAGTGTTACCCCTTACGTTTTATTTGTTGACGGACAATAAAAAACAACAGTGTTACCCCTTATGTTTTATTTGATGACGGGCACTAAAAAACGACAGTGTTACCCCTTATGTTTTGTTTAAAATCGGGCAAAAAAAAAAAGACAGTGTTACCCCTTATTTTTTATTTGTTGACGGGCAATAAAAAACGACAGTGTTACCCCTTATGTTTTATTTGATATCGGGCAATATAAAACGACAGTGTTACCCCTTATGTTTTATTTGATGACGGGCAATAAAAAACGACGGTGTTACCCCTTATGTTTTATTTGATATCGGGCAAAAAAAAAGACAGTGTTACCCCTTACGTTTTGTAAGATAAAAACGACAGTGTTACCCCTTATGTTTTATTTGATATCGGGCAATATAAAACGACAGTATTACCCCTTATGTTTTATTTGTTGACGGACAATAAAAAACAACAGTGTTACCCCTTACGTTTTATTTGATGACGGGCAATAAAAAACGACAGTGTTACCCCTTATGTTTTATTTGATATCGGGCAATATAAAACAACAGTGTTACCCCTTACGTTTTATTTGATGACGGGCAATAAAAAACGACAGTGTTACCCCTTATGTTTTATTTGATATCGGGCAATATAAAACAACAGTGTTACCCCTTATGTTTTTTTTGATGTCGGGCAATAAAAAAAGACAGATAAAAAGCGACAGTGTTACCCCTTTCGTTTCATTTGATAAAAGACAACAGTTAGGTTCAGGGTAGTTAGGGTTTAGTGTCATACTAAGGGACACGCAAACACTCAGCTAGGTGGAGCTGGGGATCGAACTAGCAACCTATTGGTTAGTTGACAACTGCTCCACCTCCTGAGCTAAACCCCATAATTTAATTTGATAAAAAACGACACTTTTACCACTTATGTTTTATTTGATATCCGGCAATATAAAACGACAGTGTTACCCCTTATGTTTTATTTGATGATTGGCAATAAAAAACGACAGTGTTACCCCTTATGTTTTATTTGATATCGGGCAATATAAAACGACAGTGTTACCCCTTATGTTTTTTTTGATATCGCGCAATAAAAATGACAGTGTTACCCCTTACGTTTTGTTTGATAAAAAACGACAGTGTTACCCCTTACGTTTTGTAAGATAAAAAACTACAGCGTTACCCCTTATGTTTTTTTTGATATTGAGCAATAAAAAAAAAACAGTGGTACCCCTTACGTTTTATTTGATGACGGGCAATAAAAAACGACAGTGTTACCCCTTATGTTTTATTTGATGACGGGCAATAAAAAACGACAGTGTTACCCCTTATGTTTTTATTGATAAAAAACGACAGTGTTACCCCTCATGTTTTTATTGATAAAAAACGAAAGTGTTACCCCTTATGTTTTTTTTGATATCGGGCAATAAAAAACGACAGTGTTACCCCTTATGTTTTTATTGATAAAAAACGACAGTGTTACCCCTTATGTTTTTATTGATAAAAAACGACAGTGTTACCCCTTATGTTTTTTTTGATGACGGGCATTAAAAAACGACAGTGTTACCCCTTGTGTTTTATTTGAAATCGGGCAAAAAAAAAAGACAGTGTTAACCCTTACGTTTTGTAATATAAAAAACGACAGTGTTACCCCTTATGTTTTTTTTGATATTGGGCAATAAAAAACGACAGTGTTACCCCTTACGTTTTATTTGATGACGGGCAATAAAAAACGACAGTGTTACCCCTTATGTTTTTATTGATAAAAAACGACAGTGTTACCCCTTATGTTTTTATTGATAAAAAACGACAGTGTTACCCCTTATGTTTTTTTTGATATCGGGCAATAAAAAACGACAGTGTTACCCCATATGTCTTTTTTGATATCGGGCAATAAAAAACAACAGTGTTACCCCTTATGTTTTATTTGATGACGGGCAATAAAAAACGACAGTGTTACCCCTTATGTTTTATTTGATATCGGGCAAAAAAAAAAAGACACTGTTACCCCTTACGTTTTGAAAGATAAAAAACGACAGTGTTACCCCTTATGTTTTATTTGATGACGGGCAATAAAAAACGACAGTGTTACCCCTTATGTTTTTTTTGATATCGGGCAATAATAAACGACAGTGTTACCCCTTACGTTTTACTTGATGACGGGCAATAAAACGCACCAGTGTTACCCCTTATGTTTTATTTGATATCAGGCAATAAAAAATGACAGTGTTAACCCTTATGTTTTGATTGATAAAAAACGACAGTGTTATCCCCTATGTTTTATTTGATAAAAAACGACAGCGTTACCCCTTATGTTTTATTTGATGACGGGCAATAAAAAACGACAGTGTTACCCCTTATGTTTTTATTGATAAAAAACGACAGTGTTACCCCTTATGTTTTTTTTGATGACGGGCAATAAAAAACGACAGTGTTCCCCCTTATGTTTTATTTGATGACGGGCAATAAAAAACGACAGTGTTACCCCTTATGTTTTTTTTGATATTGGGCAATAAAAAACAACAGTGTTACCCCTTATGTTTTATTTGATATCGGGCAATATAAAACGACAGTGTTACCCCTTATGTTTTTTTTGATGTCGGGTAATAAAAAAAGACAGATAAAAAGCAACAGTATTACAATTTTCCTTTTATTTGATAATAGACCACAGTTACGTTCAGGGTTAAGTGTCATACTCAGGGACACACAAACACTCAGCTTACGGAGCAGTGTTTTTATTTGAACTAGCAATAAAAAACGACAGTGTTACCCCATATGTCTTTTTTGATATCGGGCAATAAAAAACGACAGTGTTCCCCCTTATGTTTTATTTGATGACGGGCAATAAAAAACGACAGTGTTACCCCTTATGTTTTTATTGATATGAAAAAAAAAGACAGTGTTACCCCTTACGTTTTGTAAGATAAAAAACGACAGTGTTACCCCTTATGTTTTTTTTGATATCGGGCAATAAAAAACGACAGTGTTACCCCTTATGTTTTATTTGATGACGGGCAATAAAAAACGACAGTGTTACCCCTTATGTTTTTATTGATAAAAAACGACAGTGTTACCCCTTACGTTTTGTTTGATAAAAAACGACAGTGTTACCCCTGACGTTTTATTTGTTGACGGACAATAAAAAACAACAGTGTTACCCCTTATGTTTTATTTGATGACGGGCAATAAAAAACGACAGTGTTACCCCTTATGTTTTATTTGAAATCGGGCAAAAAAAAATGACAGTGTTACCCCTTACGTTTTGTAAGATAAAAAACGACAGTGTTACCCCTTATGTTTTTTTTGATATTGGGCAATAAAAAACGACAGTGTTACCCCTTACGTTTTATTTGATGACGGGCAATAAAAAACGACAGTGTTACCCCTTATGTTTTATTTGATATCAGGCAATATAAAATGACAGTGTTACCCCTTATGATTTATTTGATATCGGGCAATATAAAACGACAGTGTTACCCCTTATGTTTTTTTTTAATATCGGGCAATAAAAATGACAGTGTTACCCCTTACGTTTTGTTTGATAAAAAACGACAGTGTTATCCCCTATGTTTTATTTGATAAAAAACGACAGCGTTACCCCTTATGTTTTATTTGATGACGGGCAATAAAAAACGACAGTGTTACCCCTTATGTTTTTATTGATAAAAAACGACAGTGTTACCCCTTATGTTTTTTTTGATGACGGGCAATAAAAAACGACAGTGTTACCCCTTATGTTTTATTTGAGATCGGGCAAAAAAAAAGAGACAGTGTTACCCCTTACGTTTTGTAAGATAAAAAACGACAGTGTTACCCCTTATGTTTTTTTTGATATTGGGGCAATAAAAACGACAGACAGTGTGTTGTACCCACTCTTACGTTTTTTGCTTGATAAAAAACGACAGTGTTTACCCCTTAACGTTTTATTTGCTGACGGGACAATAAAAAAACACAAGTGTTACCCCTTATGTTTTATTTGATGACAGGGCAATAAAAAACGACAGTGTTACCCCTTATGTTTTATTTGAAATCGGGCAAAAAAAAAGACAGTGTTACCCCTTACGTTTTGTAAGATAAAAAACGACAGTGTTACCCCTTTTTATTTTGATATTGGGCAATAAAAAACGACAGTGTTACCCCTTACGTTTTGCTTGATAAAAAACGACAGTGTTACCCCTTACGTTTTATTTGCTGACGGACAATAAAAAACAACAGTGTTACCCCTTATGTTTTATTTGATGACAGGCATTAAAAAACGACAGTGTTACCCCTTATGTTTTATTTGAAGTCGGGCAAAAAAAAAAGACAGTGTTACCCCTTACGTTTTGTAAGATAAAAAACGACAGCGTTACCCCTTATGTTTTTTTTGATATTGGGCAATAAAAAAAAAACAGTGTTACCCCTCACGTTTTATTTGTTGACGGGCAATAAAAAACGACAGTCTTACCCCTTATGTTTTATTTGATATCGGGCAAAAAAACATTACAGTGTTACCCCTTATGTTTTATTTGATATCGGGCAATAAAAACATTACAGTGTTACCCCTTATGTTTTATTTGATATTGGGCAAAAAATTAGACAGTGTTACCCCTTACGTTTTGTAAGATAAAAAACGACAGTGTTACCCCTTATGTTTTATTTGATGACGGGCAATAAAAAACGACAGTGTTACCCCTTATGTTTTATTTGATTACGGGCAATAAAAAACGACAGTGTTACCCCTTATGTTTTATTTGATGATCGGGCAATATAAAACGACAGTGTTACCCCTTATGTTTTATTTGATATCGGGCAATAAAAAACGACAGTGTTACCCCTTACGTTTTGTTTGATAAAAAACGACAGTGTTACCCCTTATGTTTTATTTGTTGACGGACAATAAAAAACAACAGTGTTACCCCTTATGTTTTATTTGATGACGGGCAATAAAAAACGACAGTGTTACCCCTTATGTTTTATTTTTTGACAGACAATAAAAAACAAGTGTTACCCCTTATGTTTTATTTGATGACGGGCAATAAAAAACGACAGTGTTACCCCTTATGTTTTATTTGATATCGGGCAAAAAAAAAAGACAGTGTTACCCCTTACGTTTTGTAAGATAAAAAACGACAGTGTTACCCCTTATGTTTTATTTGATATCGGGCAATAAAAAACGACAGTGTTACCCCTTATGTTTTGATTGATAAAAAACGACAGTGTTACCCCTTATGTTTTATTTGTGACGGGCAATAAAAAACAACAGTGTTACCCCTTATGTTTTATTTGATGACGGGCAATAAAAAACGACAGTGTTACCCCTTATGTTTTATTTGAATCGGGCAAAAAAAAAAGACAGTGTTACCCCTTACGTTTTGTAAGATAAAAAACGACAGTGTTACCCCTTATGTTTTTTTTGATATTGGGCAATAAAAAAAAAACAGTGTTACCCCTCACGTTTTATTTGATGACGGGCAATAAAAAACGACAGTGTTACCCCTTATGTTTTATTTGATATCGGGCAAAAAAACATTACAGTGTTACCCCTTATGTTTTATTTGATATTGGGCAAAAAATTAGACAGTGTTACCCCTTACGTTTTGTAAGATAAAAAACGACAGTGTTACCCCATACGTTTTATTTGATGACGGGCAATAAAAAACGACAGTGTTACCCCTTATGTTTTATTTGATTTCGGGCAAAAAAAAAGACAGTGTTACCCCTTATGTTTTATTTGATGACGGGCAATAAAAAACGAGAGTGTTAACCTATGTTTTGTTTGATATCGGGCAAAATAAAACCACAGTGTTACCCCTTATGTTTTTTTTGATATCGGGCAATAAAAAATGGTAGTGTTACCCCTTACGTTTCATTTTTTGATGGGCATTGAAAAACAACATTGTTACCCCTTATGTTTTATTTGATAAAAAACGACAGTGTTACTCCTTACGTCTTATCTGATGACGGGCAATAAAAAACAACAGTGTTACCCCTTATGTTTTATTTGATGACGGGCAATATAAAACGACAGTGTTACCCCTTATGTTTTATTTGATATCGGGCAAAAAAAAACGACAGTGTTACCCCTTACGTTTTATCTGATGACGGGACATAAAAAACAACAGTGTTACCCCTTATGTTTTATTTGATGACGGGCAATAAAAAACAACAGTGTTACCCCTTATGTTTTATTTGATATCGGGCAAAAAAAAAAGACAGTGTTACCCCTTACGTTTTGAAAGATAAAAAACGACAGTGTTACCCCTTATGTTTTTTTTGATATTGGGCAATAAAAAACGACAGTGCTACCCCTTACGTTTTATTTGATGACGGGCAATAAAAAACAACAATGTTACCCCTTATGTTTTATTTGATATCGGGCAAAAACAAAAGACAGTGTTACCCCTTACGTTTTGAAAGATAAAAAACGACAGTGTTACCCCTTATGTTTTTGTTTTTTTTTACGTTTTATTTGATGACGGGCAATAAAAAACGACAGTGTTACCCCTTACGTTTTATTTGATGACGGGCAATAAAAAACGACAGTGTTACCCCTTATGTTTTATTTGATATCGGGCAATATAAAACGACAGCTGTTACCCCTTATGTTTTATTTGATGACGGGCAATAAAAAACGACAGTGTTACCCCTTACGTTTTGAAAGATAAAAAACGACAGTGTTAGCCCTTATGTTTTATTTATATATCGGGCAATAATAAACGCCAGTGTTACCCCTTACGTTTTACTTTGCAGGTGATGGTGACTGCGATGCGATTGTATGTTGTTTGTGTGTCTGTGTGTTTGTATGTGTGTGTGTGTTTTTCCCTTCGCCAGGACTACAGAAATTGAAGGAGGTAACAACAGGCCCATCGCCACGCGGCTCCCTTATCGTCCCCGCTACTTAAACACCGCCATAGAATCAATCAGCTGCTCCCTCCCTCTCCCTCTCTCTCTCATCCCTCCGCCACCCTCACTTCTGGCACTCCGCTCCGCTTTTCCCAAGGTTTTTTTCTGCTTCGATTTGATCAAACGTCTGCTCTGCTCGGCCGTCGATACGGAACGCTCGCTCAGACGCTCCTGCCGAGCCAACCGGCTGCCGGCCGCGCGTGGCTCGCGGCGGTCAATGGCCTGATGATTTCCCAGACGTTTAGAACCTTAATGGGGTCTGCCCCTCCCTTCCCCCCCCCTCCCCCGTCCATAGAACCAATCAGGAGTGTCGTTTCATCCCTAGCCATCATGGCCACTTGTAGACTGACACATATTGAAAAGCGATGAGATCACCCACCCCCCCGCCTTTCATCAGCCCCTGATAGAGGCCACAGGCCGCCTGATCCCCCCGGTCTGCTGGCCCCGGGGAATAGACGGAACGGAAAGCTCTTATTTCTCCTCGTTTAGAGAAGGCTATAAGCAGGCCGTAGGCGTCAGACAGCAAGCATGTGTTGACTTGGGTTGGCTGTTAAAAAGGTACACGGCACCGATTTAAAAAACAAACTGAGTTGAGTCGGGTCTTTGCTGGTTTTCCACTCAACAATGCTTTCTGTCAGCATCTGCCACAATGTCCCAGTATTTATCTCTGTTGGATTGTTGCATTTCCGTGGCCCACGGCCGATGGCTTTGGCCTGTTGAACTTGACAAAACCAGTCGCGTTGTTTAATGTATTGTTCTATCTTCCCCAAAAATATTCATGTATTCATCTGTGGTTTTCTGCGGTTGCTCAGCCTGAAGACTTAGCAAGGTCTGTGTGATGCCGTGACTGGGTGCGTTGGTTCCACCCGATTGATCCCTACCTGCCTGCTGCAGTACAGAGGCCTCTCTTCTCTCTATTTGTTTTATTGTGTTCTCTGGTGTACAGCCCATGGGACATGGCGCCCTTAATGAGAGCAGCAAAATGCTACAACGACCTCCAAATGAAATGTCTCTCTTCAGAAGGGATGATTCCCCTGCGATTTGACATTTAGCTTAAATCTCCTGTGTCTCTGTGTCTCTCTCTAACGCTTTCAATCCCTCTTTCATACCCTCCCTCTCTATTTCTCTCTTTCGCTTTTTCTCTCTCCCTTTTTTCTCACACTCTTTCTCTCCCTATTTCCTCTCTCTCTCTCTCTCTCTCTCTCTCTCTCTCTCTCTCTCTCTCTCTCTTCTCTCTCTCTCTCTCTCTCTCTCTCTCTCTCTCTGTCTCTCTCTCTCTGTCTCTCTCTCTCTTTTCTCTCTCTCTCTCTCTCTCTCTCTCTCTCTCTCTCTCTCTCTCTCTCTCTCTCTCTCTCTCTCTCTCTCTCTCTCTCTCTCTCTCTCTCTCTCTCTCTCTCTCTCTCTGGCCTCCTCTCTGTCTCTCCCTGGTCCATGGTTCTGTGGGGGTTTCTGTGTCCAGGTCAGTCCTCCAGCGGATCAGTGGGGGAGGTGTCGATGCAAGTGGATCTCGTCTCTCACCCCGGCACGGGGGAGCACAAAGTCAGCGTCAAGGGTGAGCTTCTCCCCCCCCTCCTACCCATTTCTCTACCTCCTTGCTGGGATTGTTCGGCCATTTTGGTTGAAATGTGAATCCGTTTGAGATCCTGAGACTCAAAGGTCGAGTCACATTTGAACCAACATGGCCGAACCCCTGACCACGAGAGGAAATAACGATTTTTGTCTCGCTGCTGCAGTCGTGGGCGCAGTTGTTGTTGCCCTAACCGTTCTCCTTTGTTGATGTACTCCACAGGGTGTGAAGAGCACAGGCTAATTAAGGAATTAACATTATGAACAGAAGGCGTCATTACTACAATTGTGCAAGCAATATAAAAAACGGGATTTTCCTGGAATTTATATGCTGTTTAAACGGCTATGAATATGGAAAAGCCCCACATTTTATATATTTTATTTATTAGGTATTCATTGAAAACATGCATATCGCTGCTTTAGGCATCTGTACCAGAATTGTACAGTATTTTAGTAAACACAAGGCGTGACAAAACATTGCAGCAAAACATTTAAATGACAAAACATTTAAATGACACTATGTGTCATTTAAACAGGCATTATCCTTACATTGTTAGATCACAACTCATACTAACAATGTATAGAGGAGCAGACAAAAGTTTGAGCATTGAAGCTGATTCCAAGTGAATACACTTGATTCTCAAAGCCTTCTTTGAACTCGGTTCTCCTTTATCCCTGAGTATAAAGGAGAGAGTATAAAGTGTGTCCATTGGTCCCAGACATAAGGAGCCAAGCAGTTTGCAGTCAGCCTTTCTGCATCGTTATGTTAACTTTTGAATGAGAAAAAAAAGGGAAGTGAGGTGGGCTTCCAGAGCTGCACGGTGTCAGTGTGGGCCTAATTACTTTTCCTTATTGTTGCTGAAAAACACCAAGCGTCTGGTGTCCACTTTATTTATGAAACCTACCGCATCAACAATGTGCCCGACTTTCCTTGCGGCTCTTCGGCCATGAAGAGGAACTTTAAATGAGTGGCGGAAAGCGATTCATCCTCCTCTCTACTGTTCCTTAACGTCTGACCCCGCTGCGCTCCCTCCAGTGGTGGGCGTGAACAACCTCACCTGGCAGACCAACGCCATGTTCCGGCCCTTCGTGGAGGTCAACGCCGTGGGCCCGCACCTCGCTGACAAGAAGCGCAAGTTCAGCACCAAGACCAAGAACAACAACTGGTCACCAAAGTACAACGAAACATTCCAATAGTGAGTAAAAAAAAACAATTGTCTGCTTCCCCCGTTGGATGACTGCGGTTGTCTTCCAGCAGTAGTGAGTAGAGACCTGTCGTCTTACCCACGTTCGAATGACGCGGTCGTCGTTCGGCTTTCGCTCTTCATCCGACGCGACTCACAGCGGCGTCGGACACAGGTCGCTCGAGCGGGTGGGCGATCGGTCGAGGTAGACTGCGACAACGGGTATTGAACCCTTGTGGTCTATTGGCTGTGAGACGAGCACCCTAGCCACCACGCTATCCTTAAAAAAAAAACGTTTATTGGAACTCGGCTCAAGTAGCCTGAAATTCACATCCGTAGTTAAACACCACCCCAGCACCAACGAAGCGTCGGTATCAAACCAATGAGCTCCCTCATCCTCTTCACGGAGGCCTCCGTCGCCGTCATTGGGTGCTCAAGGCTTAGTTATGGCTGGACGTTGACGCAACGCAAGGGCGTCCACGGCCCAATATGTCCTTCCGGACCCTCTTTGCATCCATCGCAAGAGCCTGACGTGCGCTTCCAAAAAGATTGTGTTGGGGCGACGCAGCAGCAAGGGCTGTGATTGGTCGGCTAAGTAAAACCCGACGCAAGACCAAACCCGGTTCAACGCCTGCGTCGAACCCTCTGCGCGGTCGTAGCGCTGCTTTGACGTGGTACCATCACTTAGCCTTTAGTGAGTGCTAGTGGGCGCATTAGTGTGGCCCGCGAGTAGTGACACTTCTACACCACGGCGTTTCGATGAGCCCGCCGCTGGGCGCACAGGTGACCGGCCCGGTAATGTATGGACGCAAACTCCCGGGTGACACTGTAATTCTGTTCTCCGTCGCGCCCAGACTAATCGCTGAGGTGGAGCGGTGTTAGACTATGCTGTTACTCAACTGTAATCAATGCGGGGCTCAACACTGCACGCTGTATGGATTCACTGCCCGGGCTTTGTTGTTTGAATTTTAAGGAGCCATTAACTCACTGAGCATAATGAGAAAACAGCCGCGGGAAAGGCTTGGCTAACAATCACCGCTCCCCGTGGAAAAAAAACACGATTATTTTACTTCCTTAACCCCCGATTGAATTGTCTCGCCGCGGTCACGCACCCACAATGAGATGTTCGTTCCCTGCCAAAATGTGCACCCCTCACCTAAACCCTCGCTGGTAAATAATACGTTGCCGCCGTGAACAAAGCGAGGTGTCAGAGCCGAGGCAAGCCTCTTAAGTGAGACCTTTTTTCCTGGCTCCACCGGGTTTATGTTGGAAAATGCAGATAGGTGCGGTTTGGAATATAGAGCAGCACAGTGGCAGTGAACGCCTCATTAGAGTGTTCCTTATTGCAGTGAGGTAGAAAAACAACACAGCCTCCAGTACCCCATTGCATTAGAGAAGGCTAAGATCTGCAGGGAAAAGATCACTTGTAACCTTGTGGAAGTCTTGCGCAGACTTTCAGGCTGACACTGCGGTAGCTTCATGTCTTGCGTCATTTTGTGCCTCTAATTTCCTGTCTTCTCCTCCTTCTCACCTTGTACCACCTCCACCTCCACCCCCTCCACCTCCTCTTCCTAACCTCGCACCTCCAACTCCTACTCCGAACCTTTTACCTCCTCCACCTTCTCCTTCTGACCTCATACCGCCATCTCAACCTCCTTTTCTTAACCTTGTGCCTCCTCCACTACCTCCTAACCTCGTACCATTACCTGCTCCTCCTCCTCACCTTACATCCTCCTTACATCACCTCCTTACATCACTCCTTACATCCCCTCCTCCACCTTACATCACCTCCTCCTCCTCACCTCCTCCACCGTGTCATCACTCCTACCGTCACCGCTGCCTGCCACCACCTCATCCTCCTTTTCCTCCTCCCCCCGCCTCCTCCTCCTCATCACATCTTCCTCCTCCTCCTCCTCCTCCTCCTCCTCCCCCCGCCTCCTCCTCCTCCTCCTCACCACCTTCCTCGCCGCCGCAGCATCCTGAGCAACGAGCACGGCCCGGAGGCCTACGAGCTCCACGTGTCGGTGAAGGACTACTGCTTCGCGCGCGAGGACCGCGTGGTGGGCATGACGGTCATCCAGCTGCGGGAGCTGGCCGACAAGGCCACCTGCTCGGCCAGCTACCCCCTGATCAAGAGCATCTCCATGGACGACACGGGCCTCACCATCATGAGGATACTGTCGCAAAGGACCAACGACGAGGTGGCCAAGGAGTTTGTGCGGCTCAAGACGGACGTCCGCTCAGTGGAGGAAGTGTCGTAATAGGAGGAGGGGTGGGTGGTGGTGGGGTGGGGTGGGGTGGGTGTGGGGGGGTGGGGGGGGGGTTTGGGTTTGCGAGATGCAGTGTCAAAAGCGTTGTGTTGTCTTAACCCTGTGCTAGAGACAGAGAGAGGGAGAAGAGAGGCCCCTGCGAGCCCTACCTCTGGAGCCGGCCTATCCAAACGTTCTGGAGACATTAGGAGACATCCATTGTCCAATCAGTACTTGAGGACGCCCCCAATCGAGACAGAAACAGAGAGAGGGAGAGAGACAGAGAGAGAAGGAGAGGGAGAGAGAGAGAGAGAGAGGAGGAGAGGCTGAGAGAAACGTGTTTGTTTGTTTTTGTGCATGTGCGTAAAACATCTGTTGGAATGTTCATTTTAAACTACAAGTATGTACAAGTGTTTACTTAACGTATGCTTCCTATTAAATAATATATTCTACGAGTTATGTTAACGAGACGAAGATAAAAATACCCTTTTGTACAACATTTAGTCTTTTTGAACAGAGATTTGTTCCAAGTGCCAAACCAGTTAAAAAAAAAGACAAAAAAACATCAACATAAACAAAACAAACGTATAGTAATGATGGTGAACTTAGTATGTTTGAAAAATTTGCTCGATTATTTGGTGCGGTGTTAAGTCATTCTCTGAGCGTGTGGCGTTTTAATCGTTGACGAGTCCCTTCGTTTGTACCCCCTCCCCGGTCCTCTGCTTCATGTGTCCTCCATGGAGCACTGCTGTGCATGTCCCGTTCTCAACCGTGTGTCTCCTGGCGTGACCCCACCGTGACCCCCAACGGGGCAGGGTCCTACACTCTGGCCTCCTCCAAACTCTTTGTATTTTAAGTACACCTGGGGAGAGAAAAAAAAAGATCATTTTTTTAAACAACGGCGATGACTGCTATGTAAAACTTCATAGGTGTTTGTAATTTTATAACCATGACAACAATAACAGCCTCCAAGTGCTAACAGTCTTAGCAGAAAGGATGGAATTCTTTTATTTTCTCCGTTTTTTTCCTTCCTCTTGTTCGTTATTATTTTCCCATTCCTGTTTGGCGATTCTGCTTCCAGCCTTTCTGAATGACCACTGTGAACATGCGCTTGGGAAGAGAAACCATCTTTATCATTGCAACAACAGTTTGATAGTTTGATATTCCATATTTTATGATTCTACTTTGTTCCTAAGAAACTGCCAAAGTCACATAAAATGTTTGTACAAACGCAACCCATTACCTATATGAAAGATATATATGTACATGTGATCTATTTCGTTTTTAAATGCTTCATATCTGATTGTGGATAGGGTGGAATTTATTTTTTGATTTTATCGTGAAGCTGTTAACCAATATGAAAGTTGCACATGTTACTTTGGAAATTAGTTACATCAGCTTCTGTCATCTGATTTTATTTTTCTTCATAAAGGAAAGAGTCTAACATTTGGTAAATATGCAACATTCCTATGTACTGCACTGATGGCGAATTGTATGTCATGTAAATATATTTAGTGAGATATTGTACGAAAAGTCTCGGTTTCTTTCATGTTGCGATTACGATTACTCAAACTACACACGAATCCCGACAGATATTTCTCGCCTTCATGAATATTGAATCAAACTGGCCCCCATCCTGTACGTAGAGGTAAAAAGACACCGGTGAGAGAAACCATTTGAAGTTGAACCTTTCTACTGCTCTCATAGAGGGTACGTTGGGACACACACCAGATCTAATAGGCTCTACAGACAGGCTATTCCGGTCAGGCCCCTGTTCGAGCCACAGGACACCATGTATTCAGGCCACCATCAGGCCCACCAAGGTAAAGCCTATTTGTCAACGTCAATTGTCCTTTACTTTTAACACCGTCATGTTGCCCTGCTCCAGAGCAAAGATAATAGAATAAAGAGTAAGCCGGGCTCGAGGAACAAAAACTTGGGAGTTAAATTCCGTTGGGGAATTCAAAGGAAAATAAGCATGCAGAGTTCAAAGTAGTGACCTACTTCTGTTCCTGATCCGTAGTTTGTGATCAATGCACCTCTCTAGCAAGCCACCTTGGAGGGATGTCCGTGCTTTCAGCCAATAGATGCTGGCTCGTCTCCACACTGTGTTCGTGGTGGGTGGAAAATAATTGATAGTTTACTTTTTTACTGACTTCACTGGTGCAAGCAGAAAGAAAAAACAGAAAAAGTAGTTGATAAAAAGTATTGACTGTAATCCTGTTTTTTGTGTGTTGAACCAAGCATGCACACATGCTGTTCTCCCCAATAGTGGAAGGCATTCATATTCATAGTTTGGTATCAATTGTTTTCGTTGGAGCTCGTAGTATATATAATGCATCTATAAATCCTTGAGCCGTTGAGCACAATAAAGCAGCCCCATAAGTCGTTAAGAATGAATAGAGAGATCCAGTATTATGTACTGCAGTCCCAGGGAGTACCAGCCGACACGCCCCATGGAAAGGGGCACTTGACCCGGGGAAGACAGAGCGAGGAGCAGGGGCAAGGGGACACCTTCTCTGGAGCCGAAGCCAAGAGGCAAATATCCATCAACTCTTGACCTCTGGCACTTTGACCCCCTCATTCGCTTCCTCCAGGAAACGTGTCAACATCACCAGCACATTTCAACAGACTAACTAATGGTACAATTGACCCCAGAGGAAGGGTCCCATAATTGATGGTGTCCACCCAACATGTGTGTGTGTGTGTGTGTGTGTGTGTGTGTGTGTGTGTGTGTGTGTGTGTGTGTGTGTGTGTGTGTGTGTGTGTGTGTGTGTGTGTGTGTGTGTGTGTGTGTGTGTGTGTGTGTGTGTGTGTGTGTGCGTGTTTGTGTGCACATTCACAATTAATTCCACCAGGATGCTTGACCTTGTGTATTCCGAATCGCTGTTCCCGATGAGCAGATGCATTACCTGAGGAGTTTCCAGAGGTCATCCGGCATCATCATCTCGTATTATAAATGCCATATGCTAATTAGCAGAGGAAGACGGTAGAACCTTGTAACCTGGGAAACTGGGAATCTGTCAGAGACAGACACAGAACGATGTGGTATAGGTTAGTATTCGTATTAGTATGGTACTTACTAGTATTAAATATCAATGAAGACAGGAGACTAATAGCTACCTGGTCTGATGTATCGGTTGGCCCTTTGTCCAGCTCATCATTCCAACATCTTTTTTTTTCCCAGTGTGACCTCTTGCGTAAAGGATTGTGAAGTGTCATTGGTAAGATGGATGGGGATGTGTTGTGTAGGTGGCTGAGCAAAGGTATAGGGGTGCGCAAAATGCATGTATTTATAGATACTGCATTTTCAATAAGGACAACGCTATAGAGAGAGAGATGGTGCAAAGCCATTTTCAGTTCTTTATTGATTCTGTGTGCATGGGCATGAAAAGAAATTGCAAGTTATATTTTTTACTAATACAGTTTTCTAAGTTCCCATTGTCATTTACAAAAGCAGTGTTTGTGTGTGCTTCTACAGTATACTGCTGTTAAACAATTGATCAATCAAAGAATGAAGAATAAATACGAAAGAAAAAATAAACAGCAGTGGACAAACCATTCATTTCAGCTATGGCTTCAGCTGTTCAGCTGCTGTTGTTTCAGCTGGTAGTCAAACATGAAGGTGAGAGGGAGTGTTTTCTGACCTGGAGCTTTGAGCAATGCACAGGGCTTTTTTTGGCAGCGGATGCAGACAGTGTTCAGTTGGAAATGTCAAAGACAGAAAGGCATCAGCAGATGTCCTACCAATGCCCTGTTTACTCACTCCGTGTACATTGCCAAACCCAGGTGCCATCTGTTGGGATTTATGGCTCAAATCAATCACGTTTCTTTGTCTAGCGCACCTCTATTTTGTAATTTTCTTTCTTCAAGTGTCTGAGTAGTATCTTTCAACATGGGAGTTGAGCAGGCTTCAGACAAGGCCTGTTTTACAAATACAGCATTTGAACTCTAAAGAGTGTTCTGTTCTTGAGGGCTACCACCCTCATATGAAGGACTTTGACACTGTGCTTGTGTGAACTACACACATTAACATAGTTTGATTTGGTTAATTCTGTCTAACTTTACATGTTGTGCTCGGTTTGCGCACGCACACCAACAAATGTCACAATGTAACAAGTCTCCACAGAATTAACCTTGGCCTTTAGTCATCTCGAAGAAGTTCTCAACCGCTGATTTTGTATACAGTTTTATTAAGGTTCAAATTTTCTTTTAATCTCTACAATAATGATGGCTGGTTCTTCCCCCACCAATGAACCTTTGGAACATCTAAATTATGAACGCATGTCTGAAGACGTCCTTTTGAGTTCAAAACCAAACAGATTGTGAAATAAGGATGACGGGGCCTTCAGCGCGCAGCAGACTTGTGACGTGACCATCTGGGTGCTGATGGTAACGCCGTCCACTGGCTCGTACCCACTCCCCAGCCTGACGCCACGCAACCCAACCCGGAGGACTTCCCGTGTCCTTCATGCCACAAGTTGCCCCGTCTTCCCGAGTTATTTATCCGAGCAGCGGGAAGATTGATGGGGCACGCCTCAAGGGAGGGGGCAACATTATTCATTCACTGCACCGAGGTTTGTCCGGCTGACCTGGAAATACAAAACAGGGATGCTGTCTGTTGAGAGGCACGGCGTCAACAATATTGACATGGACCTGGAAGGATATGACAAGGGCAGCGAGTCATTATCATTTCCTGAACAGAGACAGAGACATCAGCGTTGTGATTTAACAAACTCGTGTCCGTAATCTTAAGTTGTACTGCATGCGTCCCGTCCCCCCCACCCCCTAATGGTATTAGAGTATTTCATAAAATGATTGTAAATTTAGTATAAGGAACAAAGGACGTCAGACCTGACATATTATGGCTTGCATTGTTAGAAGCAAGCCATAATTGTCGCATTGCGAGCTGTAAAAAATAACTTACGATCGAATTTCAGGTGGAATTATTAATGACAATGTCTTGTCTGGTCTGTTTAATGACGGTTGGTTAATTGTGGTATATTTACACCTACGACAGCCATAAAATAGATCTGACTGTTTTAACACTGGCTCTGAGAATATTTGAACAAGGACACATTTTTATCATCCACATGGTGATATAAAACCAATGTCCTTGCAGGTATATTTGCGATTGCCTGGGTATATTTTCATGGTTTTCCAGTCAACACAGAGCATAAACCTGCTCGACTGGAACGGACGGTTCTCTGCTGAGTCTCTGCTCCCCAATCCTTGACATTCTCTGTCTAGTTGACATCCTGGGCTCACAGTACACCTTGAGAAACGGTACCCCGTTAGCATATAAAGCTCATAAATATAGCTAATAAAGCTGGGCGTATAAAGACCTGGATAGTCATTTTGCGTTCCGGCCAGACAGTTATTATTTACAGTCAATCATAACGACTTTGGTTGTTTCTGATTGGATTTGATGCAGCATACCTTGTTATTACCTCAATGCCATTGGGTTGGGATTTCGATATTTTTTGCAACTGCATACACAAACTGCAAATTTAATTGGACTACAGCCCTGCTATGGGTAGCTTCCTTCCTCATAGGAGCCATCCATCTCTGGGTAAAACTAAACTGTGCTCGCTGTATACTATAGCGAGTTGATGGCATTACATAACCAAACCATATCTGTCACCACACTTCCTTATAAATCTTCATTACTGTGAACCACTATGGGTTCTCCCCTGCGTCGCTCTCGAAGGGACAGACCTCCCTGTCCCTGCTGCTCTCCCCGAGCAGAGCAGGCCTTTCTTACTGGTTATGCTCACTCCTGTAAACCCTCTGCCCAACACAGACACACTACACGCACTACAAGACTGCACACACTACTCGCACGCACACACACGCGCAAACACATACCCAAGGCTACGCACTACAAACTACAAGCCCGAACACACTAATTGCACGCACTCACACGCATACACACAAGCTACACGAGACACTTCTCACTACAAGCCTGCATAATACACGTATGCACACACACTCACACACTCACACACAGTACACAATACAAGCCTGAACATACTAAACGCACGCGCACACATACACACACACACTACACGCCTGCACACACTACACGCATAGAGACAAACACACTCCACCCTAGACACTACACACGAAAAGTCTGCACACACTACACACACTCCCCTTTATCTAACATCACTCTGATCTCCTGCTTCCAGAACCTCACTGTTCTCCTTTTTCTGCATTAATAAATCCCTGACTTTTGTGTCTAGGGAGGTGTGTGTGTTTCTGCGCACGCGCGTGTGCGTGTGTGCGTGTGTGTGTGTGTGTGTGTGGATGAACGAGATTCCCACTGTCCCTAAATACTATCCAGCGAAACCACAGCCAAGGGAACGGGCTTGGCAGAATCAGCGGGGAAAGAAGACCATGTTGAGCTTGAAGTGTGTGTGTGTGTGTGTGTGTGTGTGTGTGTGTGTGTGTGTGTGTGTGTGTGTGTGTGTGTGTGTGTGTGTGTGTGTGTGTGTGTGTGTGTGTGTGTGTGTGTGTGTGTGTGTGTGTGTCTAGGAATCAGGGTTGTATATGTGGTGGGTTTTATGTGCTCTTGTGTGTTTTCATGTTCAGACTTTATGATAAGAAATATAAAATATGTGGTATGTGTTCGACCATGTGTATGTGCATGACCGCAAACAGGTGTGTATCTTGACAGTGTGTGTCTGTGGTTGCTGAATATCTGCAACCATGGGTGGAATGTATGTGTGTGTGTGTGTATTTGTGTGCGTGTGTGTGCCTGTGTATGCGTGTGCAGTGCGTTTGTGTGCGTGTCTTGATGTGCATACATGCGTATATGCCGTGTGTGTGTGTGTGTGGTTGTGTGCCCATGTCTTGATGTGCATGTATGCGTGTGTGTGCGCGTGTGCGTGCACATGCATGTGCACGTGACGGTGGGCAGACCTGGCGGTGGGCTGCCCTCTTTCCGGCTCCAGTCTGCTTCTGTGTAATTACCACTCTGTGTCTCGGTGGAACCTGCCCTCGCTCCTGCCATTAAACACACAGAGCTGCTCCTACGGTCACACAGGGACGGAGGAGGGATCCATTAAACACAAAGGCGCTCCCTGCAGTTGTAAAGTTAAGAGGGCGGAGGCGACTTCAACAGCATTGAAGTGGATCCTCTGCTCTGGTCTCTCGTTAAAGGCGAGGGATGGCAACTGTGTGACCCTCTCTGGCCCTGCTCGGGACTGCTATGTCCCAGTCCTCCTTGGCCCTTAAGCAGGACAGAGACAGCACACTCCCCTCCTCCATTGTCCTTACGGAGATCTGGGCCTGCACAGTCCCAGTACTGCGTTGCCCTCATATGGCCCATTTCCACTAGCGGTAGCGGGTCGGTTCAGTGCCAGTTCTCGTTTCCACCGCCAAAAGTGGGCGTGCTCCGGACTCGGCCTAATGACCCGTACTCATCCCGCAGCACTCCTCCGTTGGGGTACTGAGACATCTGAAAGGGTGCTAACAAGTTTGAGCGACACATGCCGTCCATTGATTGGTCAACATAATCGTCACTTCTGTGCGACAGGGGGATAATAACAAACAAACACAGTACCCGCGAGGTATTTCTGTACAACGGCGAAAGCTTTGTTTATTGAAAAAAATGTCGCGCAAATGTTTGCCTTTCCTCTTGGACGTCCTACATTGTTGCTCTTTGTTCATTGTGTCGCGTTCTTCTTTTTCCTTGGATCTATTAGCAGGCTACACTTTTTCGAGCTGCTATGAGGTCCTGATGCTTGCGTAGCTGCCGCGGCTGTCGCCATCCGGCTTACACCCCACCCTCCCAAAAGGGTACTGTTGGCGGTAGCAAGGCACCGATAGAGAGCTGGGCCTGTCCAGTCCCAGCCCGGCATTGACCTCATAGAGAGCTGGGCTTGCTCAGTCCTCATCATGGAGGATATGATGAGGTGGCCAATGAAATGCAGCACTTCACCGAGCAGTCGACCATGAGCACAGGATAGGATCAGGACAACAGTCTAATTGCTTCTGCACCACCTCCACCACCACCACCACCACCACCACCTCCTCCACCACCACCACCCCCCCCACCACCACCAGGGCCTCTGTAGAACACATGTACAAAGTGTTCTGCATGCTCTGTTTGAACGCAGCCATCTGAGTGCAGTTTACACAAGACTGAACACATGGTCATCTCTCAGCGTCCCAAGGCGGAAGTATCAAAGCAGATTATTAACACATATTGACTTGACTTGAGCTATTTGTCAATGTTTTCTCATTATATTATTATATACTAGTATTAAATTAGGATACTATAATTTGTTATCAAAAAAAAATTACGTTAGCTCTCTATCTTTCTCTCTCGCTCTCTCTTACTATCCCGACCCAGTCCCATCCGTTATATGTTTTACCGTTCAGTCGACAGTGGAATGTTTGCCACTCGTGTTGAATAGTAATTCGGTTCCTTTTTGGCTTAAAGGTTTGTTCCTGTTTATCTGTGTATTTGAAGTAAAATTTACTTTTGCATCTTCTCCTTGTCCTTCCTAGTTTTGCTCCCCTCTTCTTGTCACTGTCCAAACCAGCCTGTCTCTCATATCTCTCATCGACTGACGGGACTGGATGTCTTCTGATGCTGTGTCCGGCTGAGATGTTGAAGTGCAGCTCAATGCATCACTTCTCTTTTTGTATTCCTTACGGATAAATCAGCTGGGACTCAGGACACAGACCGAATTACATTTAAGGTTTGTCGATCCTCCTTAATCTAGTGGCACAAACCAAGTAACTCCCAGGAAATCCGGAAACTCTAAGCACAGTTAGGCCTTTTATAAATGCCTCTGTCACTGGAGCAAGGACTCTCTGAATCTCTCTAGATGGCGCGTGGTTATTTCTCCATCCAACAGGGGAGAATTCTTTCCAGAGTGCAAGTAAGAAGAAAAATCTGAACAAATTAAGTTCAGGAGTGTGCTTCTTTTAAAGCCCTTTTAAAGGAAGAGGGTTAAAACCCTCAGACATTATTCAGAGCAATCATCTGCTCTGCATTCACCCTCAGAGAGGGCCCACAAATGAAGCTGTCTCACTAAGAGGGTCAGCCAGGCGGGGCCACAGGGGAGCCGGGCCGGGGCCCAGTCACTTAGTCAAGGGCCCATGAGCGATGACGGCCCCGTCATCTGCCGCTGTGATTTAATACCGCGGCCGTTTTTGGATATAAGAGGTCCCCCACGCTCAGCTACCTGCGCTCTGTCGGCACGGCTGAATGTGTCAGGGACTGGATGTGTTCGGGCCGCTGCGGAGAAGTCTCAGAGCTCTGCAGCTCTCTGCGTGAGTGTGGAGGGGAGGGAGGTGTGTGTGTGTGTGTGTGTGTGTGTGTGTGTGTGTGTGTGTGTGTGTGTGTGTGTGTGTGTGTGTGTGTGTGTGTGTGTGTGTGTGTGTGTGTGTGTGTGTGTGTGTGTGTGTCGAAGGTTATGAAGGGGGGAGCGGCGGGAGGGGGGGGGGGATGGGGGAGGTAGTCTTGAAGCGCTGCCATCTGTCTTTGCCATAATTAAAGCTCTCGGTCTCTGCTGGCCCTCTTGGCTGGAGTCCGCTGTCGTCCGGACTAACGTCCCCGCCTCTCTGAGAAGGCGAGGGAGTGCAGGTGTAGGGTCCATCGCAAGCTGGGGGTCCAACATGGCGGCTGGGGGTTCCAACGCAAGCTGGGGGTCAAACGGAATCCAATGTTGCCATGTTGGAGAGAGTGAAAAGAGAGGCAGGGAAGAAGTTTTGTACCAACCTGGTGGTGTATTTCTTACCCATCCTGATCAACCCCCCCAAAAAAATACTTTCGAGGGTTGCCTTTGCAAGAAGAGGCCTTCTTGAGAGTGCTTTAAAATAACCTATTGTTCTTGGTATAGTATTTTGGTGTGTACCAACCTGCAGCCCCCAGTGGATATTTCTCCATCCACCTCCCACTGTGACTAGTGGCAGTGTGGTGTGTCTTCCTCTCAGGGGGCTGGTTGCGACGACCGTGTGCTTGTAGTGTTTGACAAATCAAATTCCATTGAGCTTAAGTGGCCCTATCTCAGGGGGGTGATCCCACATTGAATGTAAATGATCGGGCTGCTATTCCTATGCTGCTTCTTATAGCCACCCGTGTGACATACATCCTGGAATAAATCATAATCTATGCAGGCAATCAGCCCGGGCGCTTCCACAGTGACAGCCCTGCAATTCATCATAATCACTGGACCACTAACACCTTTGACACTTAATATGCTCTTTGGCATGTGTGTGTGTGTGTGTGTGTGTGTGTGTGTGTGTGTGTGTGTGTGTGTGTGTGTGTGTGTGTGTGTGTGTGTGTGTGTGTGTGTGTGTGTGTGTGTGTGTGTGTCTGCCCGCCGGGCGACATTTTGAAACTTTGTAGGGCTATCAGAGGCTATCAGATCTGTAAACGTTAGCTGTGACAGTTTTGTATAAAACAGCTCTCCCATTTGCTCTCTCTCTCTCTCTCTCTCTCTCTCTCTCTCTCTCTCTCTCTCTCTCTCTCTCTCTCTCTCTCTCTCTCTCTCTCTCTCTCTCTCTCTTCTCTCTCTCTCTCTCTCTCTCTCTCTCTCTCTCTCTCTCTCTCTCTCTCTCTCTCTCAACATCCAGCGTGAATACAGATGCAGCTTACTGCAGGTGCAGCTCTATGTTTCAGGGTTCACATTAAAGCCATCACAGACTGCTCTGTTCCTGCCTCAACTGCGGGGTATTGTCAGCAGCCCTCTTAGCAGCTGGTCCAAGACCGCCCCCCCCCCTTGTTAACTCGCTGTGCTTTGCCGAAAGGACGTGTCACTTTATAACCCCTGCGCCACCCCATCCTGAGTCTTTAAGGCCTGTTTAATGTATACCCCTCCCAACACACCCCTAAAGAAATAAAGCTAACAAGACAATGAAATAAAGAGGGTTCCCCAGTGTTTTAAATTATTAGAAAGAGGCCATACTCTCGGATTCAATCTGTCATCACTAATAGTTTTTCTCACTTGCCTTTGCACAATTCTAAAATGACGATCAATATTTATACATAAATCATGCTTAGCACAAAGGCTCTTAGCACTACAGTTAATCCATCTCTTGTCACTTATCTATCTCTTATCACAAACCTCTCTCTCTCTCGTTTTTAGTAAGATTACAAAGTGAAGTAATCAAGTGCATAGAATATTCTACTTAGTCAGTTGAATGCGTTAAATGAGGTACAAATGCACTGTTATAAATAAACCATGTTTATGTATGTATTCACAAATACTCACAATTATTATTATTATACTGTTGATTTATATAAAATAAATAGATATTCTGATTCTGATTTTGAAGATGCCATCGGGGCATCAGATGAAGTGGCCTTTTCTAGGGGTTCGAATTTAGTAATGAAGGGAAATGTATAAGAACAACATATTCATTTATATTTGACTTTGCTGTGTTCAACCCTGTATGCAAACTTTTCAAAGACTGAGGTCAATTTTGACATAAACATATCAGACAAACAAACAATACACAGATCATAAATCATATTGTGCTAATCTTCCATCTTGCTGTGTGGCCTTTCCTTGTTCCTTTCGGCTAGACAATCTTGTCGTTCTGTGTTCCTCGTTTCCTGTTCCCTCCCACTCCTCGGCTTCAGCCCAACATCTCAGAAGCTTCCAGGCCTGATTCCAATCACTAGGTGCACTAATATATTCATAATAAGTATTTTGCGCATTTCCAGCCTTGCTGCACTCAAATAATCTAAATTTATTCACAGCAATACGGTTCATATATTAGAAGGAAACTCTGAAATTTATTTATTTATGTTTTTAATCTTTTATTACCATATTATGGAATTATCTCAATATGCCAGTTATGATACGTTGATTGGATGAATGTAGGAGAATGTCAAGCAATCAAAAGCAAACACACAGGACACAAGAGCCCACACGTAGAAATGTTACAGTATGCAAGGGCCCAGTCATATAAACGGTACAGTATGCAAGGGGCCACATATAGGAACTGTGCAGTATTCAAGGGGCCACATATAAACTTTACAGTATAGGCCTACAAGGGGCCACATATATAAACTTTACAGTGTGCGAGGTATCCGCCTCTCAGGAGTCCAGCCAGTGGTGCACAACCTTTGACTTGAGGCCAACAGTTATTATCGAGACCTCTTGCTGACCACCTCGTATGCAGAAGCTAAAAAAGATAAATAAAACATCAAATGGACACTGAAGCAGAATCAACTGATGTCAGACAAAAAGCGCCACGATTGACATCCTGTAAATATTTTAAGAATAATAAGAACTGCAATACAATAATACCAAACAATATTGCACATTTTTGATCTTCATCCAAATTCTTCTCTTAATGTGACTCATCCTCATCCTCATCCGCATATCCGGGGTCGGGTCGCGGGTGCAGCAACCCAAGCAGAGGGCCCCACACTTCCCTTTCCCGAGTCACATTGACCAGCTCTGACGGGGGGGTCCCGAGGCGCTCCCAGGCCAGTGTTGAGATATAACCTCTCCACCTAGTCCTGGGTCTTCCCCAAGGTCGTGCCTGGAACACCTCCCAAGGGAGGCGCCCAGTGGGCATCCTTACCAGATGCCCGAACCACCTCAACTGACTCCTTTCTAAGCATCTATATTTTAAAAACATATCCCACTAAATGCCTGCAGTAGACCTCACGGCCTAGCATTGTCTATTGTCTGCTGGGGGGAGAAAACACCAGTGGGCAGTTCTCATCCTTGGGTTGTTAGGCGATGCTGTTGTGCTGCTCCTGGAGCCCCGCTACCAGAGGAACCTGGGTCATCCATCTCCCTAAGGAGCGGAGACAGCGCTCACGGGGCGCGGGGAAGAGCTCCCACATCGTGTATGATGCATTATCAGCGGCGCCTGGGTTTGTTTACCCACTCGTTGTCTTCCCCGCGTGATGGACACCCACCGTACGCGGCATCCTCGGAGCCAGAGCGGTGAGCACAAACAGGCCTCGGACAGGGGCCACTCTGTGTCGCTCATGTAAAGGCACATAAGAAAAGGACATCCTGGCCGGCAAGGCGTTGCATGCTACGCTATGCTACGCTATCGATCCTATGCTATTGGCATGATGAGGACAGGGCCTTGGGAAATCATCTTGGGGATGATGACACCATTGCTTCTCACAGTCTTTGATGCGACCGAGTAGAAAAAGAGTCAGAGTCACGCAAGTATAGACGACAGAGACACTTGGAACCGTGTCATCAACGATTACAGAAGGACACTCTGAAGCCCAGCCAAATGGCTAGCGCACAGCTCAATATGGCCCTCTCAGAGGACTGTATTGATTACAAGTAAGGTAGCATCTCAGAGAATCAGTAATGGGTTATGCGCTAAAGTAATGGCAGGCCCACCAATGGTGAGAACCCAATGCATGGCTGCAGCATTAACGTATTTCTCATGAGCTTGAAGACCTTTTAGGTCACACTGAGAATTTGTTGTTGGGCTCACTCCCTGAATTAAACAACAATTGGGTCATATGTTGTGTTTGTGGTGCAAAGATTGAAACGTCATAAGGATTATGTCAAACTGCTTATGTATGAACTGGTCATTGCTCACCTGACGGATCTAGCCTGGGCGACATACCGATGTGTGGTCATTAGTCAGATGGATGTCTTGGTGCATGCTGCGTGCCTGGACACAATAATGCGAAGCTTTGCAATCCTTTGGCAGAAAAATGTCTGACTTGAATTCATGTGGGTGTTTTGCGTTTTGGGTTCAACATGAAGAATTGGGCACTAGCTTGGCCTAAATGGTGTCTTGACCTTGGCCTAATCATTGCAGCCTTTGGTAAACGGATCAAAGTGTTGAATAGACAAAGGCAGTAGGTTACACCATCAATGTATTATTGGTTGAGTGGGATCCTAATATTCATGCAGAACATAGTTATAAATATTGTTTACCTCACAGCACATAGCTTCCATCCGTTACAAATGCATTCCAAAGACGCAACCGTAACAAGTCTTTGCCCGTCTGGTATAAACAATTAACAACTAACCCATTTTACAACAGCTCTAGACAGGAGATTGTCTTCCAGATATTTATAAGCTACATTAATCAAACATATAAATATAAGGCTAAAACCCACTTAAACGTGTCTCTTGGTGACAGACGATTTCTTATTCTCAATGACAGAACAATAAAAGCGTGGCAGTCTGGTAGGCCTAAGTACCAACGTGCCGCATGCAGTTTACTGAGTGACGATACTCAGCTATTTCTCTCTTTCCCCTCATCTGATAAAGACCTGATTGCAACACGCATATCGGAATGTCTGGCAGACATCAGCACCTGGACAACTGCCCATCACCTGAGGCTTAACCTCAACAAACCGAGCTCCTCCTAATCCAGGGAAAGATTGCCCACACATGGATTTACTGGTCACCGTTGAGAACATCACTGTATCTCCTCTCCAACTGCCAGAAACCTCGGTGTGGTATTGGACAATCACCGCAAACATCACTGCGTTGGCCCGATCCTGCAGATTTGCATCCGCAGAATCCGGCCCTTCCTCACAAGGGAAGCAGCTCAGCTTCTAGTCCAATCACTGACCATCTCTCGCCTCGACTACTGCAACTCAACTCCTGGCTGGACTTCCTGCCTCTGCGATTTAACCTTTGCAGCGCATACAGAATGCGGCAGCGAGCCTCGTGTTCAACCTACCGAAGTTCTCCCATGTGACCCCCCTCTTCCGGGACCTCCACTGGCTCCCTATAGTAGCTTGCATCAAATTTAAGACGATGTTACTGGTATACAAGGCAGTCGATGGAACTGCCCCTGCCTACCTCCAAGCATTGCTAAAGCCACACACCCCAGCTCGATCCCTCCGCTCAACTACCTCAGCTGGACGTCTGGTACCGCCATCGCTAAGAGCTAGCATAGGTCGTTCAGCAAAGTCACAACTTTTCTCGGTTTTGGGACCTCAGTGATGGAACGAGCTCCCTGCCGTTCTCAGGACCACAGAGTCGCTCGCTATCTTCCGAAAAAGACTCAAGACTCACCTGTTCAGAGTACGCCTCGACTCTGCATAGCCACCCTCCCCCCTCTGGCCACCATTGTACACTGTATTGTATTGTGTTGAATTGTATTGTATTGTATTGTATTATAGTACTTAACTGTGTAGCAACTGCAGTAGCTGCTATCATTGCTGTAACACGGGGAATTGGTTAGCCTAGCAATTGATTGTTGTACTTGCACTTGACCAAGTGTCATCCTTTCTGTACCGACAGCGATATATTGTTGCACTTCTTATGACAAATGTACTTATTGTAAGTCGCTTTGGATAAAAGCATCTGCTAAATGCCCTAAATGTAAATGTAAAAGTTTACCCAGCAGGGAAGAGAATTTCAGGTGATGGTCTCCTGCCTGCCAGTGTTTGTTTTGCCTGCAGAGGTGCGAGTGCATAAGGTCTCTGATCTGATTTGATGGATATTGGCCGTGCTGGGTCTGTGCTTCTACTTGTTAATGAAATGAAATGTTTTGGAATGAGGCCATCATTAGTGGTCAGAGGGCCGCTGCAGAGAGTAAAGCAGACGTGTCTCACCGTATCATCAATATGCTTTCAAAGGCCGGGGCTGTACTTTCAAACTAAGTCAACAGCTTCGCCATTGATTTTTGTATTTTTGCCATTAGTCCTAAATTGACTGTTGTGGCTAACCAATTTAAAACATGTCCATTAAGCTAAAGTATGGTTTCATCGCACTTTATCATTCCAGGTCAAAGCCAACCCTGTGAGGCTATCCGTTGGATATTCACAGATAATGATATTTCAACCCTTATATATTGTGTTTGTAATCATGGTTATGGTTAATAATGGCAATACAACAATACAACTATAAATAGTGTTAATTCACCACATACATCTTAATTGATTCATACAGACGCTTCTTTACTCTTGGTCCATGTTCAGGTATTTGCATTGCTTCTAAATCAATGTCTTTTACATAACGGTCTGATAGGGCCCAGGTGCAGAGCCATGGCTGCCAGAGCTACAGGCCATTCTTCGTCTCAAATGAACATCATAGAGAATGCCTGGGCAATCCCTCCTCGTCCACCAGCAGCATGTGTATGCATAAAACTTCAGCTAGGCAGCCCTAACCCTAGACCCCAGGCCCAGTAAACACACATAAAGAAAAGAAAATGGCTCTACGTGACATGGGGCCCCCGTGGGACTATGTGGTGGAGGCAGAGTCAATCCTGCATTGATTTCCCTTCTCTCCATCCCGAGGGGCCCTTGCACAGAGCAGTGCTTTGGTATCACTCTTTGGGGCCTCTTGTGAGGTGCACATACACACGCATACAAACAAGCAAACACACACACACACACACACACACACATACACACACACACACACACACACACACACACACACACACACACACACACACACACACACACACACACACACACACACACACACACACACACACACACAAACAAACCACTTGACACTGCTGTGAACAAGCCCCTCTCAGTCCTAGATTAGAAATCCGTGTGATAGCAATTGAACGGGGGGCTTGGGCTGTAAAAGTAATCTTTTGTTAAGGATTGGTCTCTCGTGTTGCAGTTAAAAACTCATCTATCCACACACTCTCCATATGACTTCACGTATACAGCTGAACCCCTCTATAACAACCTTGATGGAGCTCCCTGGAGATCAGGGGAGCTGACTGCATAATCGGGCCGGCCCGGGGAAACTGTAAATCAGCCACGGCCCAGTCTCCTCCCTTTGGTACGCGGCCCAAGGCAAAACCCTCTAACTTTCTCAGAACTCTCTCTGAGAAGATATTGCAACGTATCTGTCGTCTTAAAATTGGAAGCCAGTGATTTTGGTGAGACCTTACGTTTCCAACATGTATTTACCCTCAGAGAACAGCCCTGGTGACACAGGTTTGATCCGGTTATTGTGGGGTGCAGGTTCCCACAGTAGAGGAAGCAATAAGTACCAAGGACATGTCCTTCGTTTAAACCAGAAACAACACAATCATAGCTTTTCTCTGGGAACAATCTAATTGAACACTAAAACCTGCCAAACCTTCCAATGGAGACAAACTAAGACTAGCTACATGCTGAGCGGCTAACGATTCACAATGACTTCACTTTGTTGATAACCTCTTTTGTTTTGAGTCAAGACAATATTTCAGTTATGCTTCTCACAAGCTGTGAAGCAAAGCGCTCGTCACATTGCAAACACAAATGAGGCTAGTCATTGCGTTTTTCGCCGCTAAGCTAAACCACTGTAGGGACTGCAAGCAGATACAAGCTGCCAAAAATATATGGCCAAGGGAGGATTGAAAAGAAAAATGAAAACCTTCTAAATCATCTCTAAGCTTATGCTCAATATTCTCTCTGGAATTGGTTGTTTCTATTGACAGAAAGAGGCAAACTTCAAAGCATGAGGGGCCTCCCTATGTGTCGCCAATGACAAGTAAATAAAACTTTCATCGAGTCATAGAAACATTCGGCAACTTCCTTAAACAATAAATGATTCCAGTGAGTTACTCGGGTTAAGAGATCCAAAGCCATTTTTCCAAAGCAAGTGAAAAAAGTGGATTTGAAAGCAGAGAAGATTTTTTGGTTCTTGGTTCTTTGGACAGTTTCAGAACAAAACTGTCAAGATAACATTTAAAAATGTCCTCTCCGTCAATATGAACCGTCGCCGGAGCTGAAATAACGCAAACCTATATTAAGTATATGACATGGAAGTCAATTCAATATTTAGCCACAGCAGCCAAAACAGCACATGTGGTTTGACTGGCTTATCACCAAGTCATGTTCATATCCTGTGATCAAAGAACTCATAAGTTTATGCATTAATTCAGTGGAAAATTGACATACATAATAATCATGCATTCAGACACACACATACACACACACACACACCACACACGCACATAATTTCAATGTCGGCTCATGTAAACCCTTTTAATCACAATCATCCGGCTTGTCCTCCAGCTACTGCTGGGATGTCATCGGGGCATCATAACATGGGGGGGACATGAACAATCAATCAGATCACAGGATGGATCCCTGCTGGAGGAACGGTCACCAAGGGGGGGGATTACTCATCATAAGCAACGACCTTAGGAGCACTGGCTTGGTGGAGGGGTCATTAATCCACACCAGGAGATCACCACCGTGGCCGAATCACCCTTTTCTGGAGATATATGCGAATGGTTGTTTTCAAGTCTTCCTGTCAGTTTAACAGACGGCACCGAGATGTGTTTTGGTATGGAACTAAAAAGAGAAATAAAGTAGCCTTGTTCAGTGTTGTACATTTTGATTGATAATTCTAATTAATGTTGAAGATAAAACATTTACCTGGTACTCTATAGATGCTTAGGTTACTGGTATCAATAATCCCTATTTAAAATCCATGAAGATATCATCACCATGAATCACACGTTCAAAAGAAGAAATTAGCACTTTATTTAAGAAATGTACTGTATACTTGTGGGTAATTGAACACATTAAACAACCCTATAGTGTAAAAAAAACAAAAAACGAATATATTTTTTGGCAAATAAGATCGCTCAAACTAATCAGTTTGCTCTGATATTTTCTTTATTTCCAGGAGTAGGCAGACAAGCAGTCAGGCAGAAACAGGGCAGAAATATAACTGACTGGCCGAGTTCGTAACAGGTATTAAACAATCGGACAAGGTGGCACTCACAAGACAGGATACATATGGCCTGGGCAGTAACAATGCAATGAAGAACAGGTGAGCCGGAAAACAAAAGGCGAGAAACAGACAAAGGCAGAATGTACAGGTAAGAGGCAGAGTCAGAAGCACTGTACAAACAGACACATATCGGACAAAAACAAAGAACAACCAGCAGGATTAATAAGTAAATGACTCCAAGGCCGAGGTGCTGACGCAGATTTATTACGAATGCAAAAATTAACGTAATTCTCATAAAAATCCTACTAACAATACAAATAATAATATCAGTAATGCTGTTCTTTTTTGTTGCTTTGACATTGAAATGAAATAAAATAAAGTTATTTACGCTATGCAAAAGATAATGTTTCATAGACACCTTGATTGATCAATTGGGTCGTAAACACGAGATTCACATGGAAGATTTAGTGATTAATTTTCAGAATGGCGTGACGTAAATCAAACCAGAAGAGCTTTTGTGTGTTTATTGCCCCAGACACGACATGACATTGAACATGGCATGACCAGGTCTTTACCCACTCCCCCCCACCCCCTTGTCTGAAAGGGAACTCCTTGATTCAGTTTTGTTGATGCAGTTTCATCATGCAAATGATGCAGTTTCAGTCTGTCTGCATGGTTGTTAAATTCAAGCCAGTGACCCTTTTCATACAGCATCATGGCCAGCTGTTATTCATGGTATTAATAGCCTGTAAAGGAATACCCCCCCCTCCTACCGTATCATGTAACACTGCTGCTGAACCAGTTGAAGCACAATTCACGTAATCTAACTCTGCTTTTCATTCATCAATATCGACAGGCCTGTAGACGACACATTCCCGTTGCCTTCTTTGAATCGGCAAGCAGCCCAGAGGGACATCATGATTCTTCTCTACTGGTTAGGAGGATACGTTAATCATAAAATGAGGCCATTACGGCATGCACACAGGAGCATATTTGACAGTAAATGCAGATCCCTGGGCCTGATATCTCAATGGGCCCTGCGATATGGAGGTGTTTACCTAAAGGGAAGAAAGCATTTTAACTGAATATCCTCATTTGGGGATTTTCGATTGAAGAGGTATATTAGTGGCTTCTCGCTGCTGACTATTTGTCGAAGTGGTTGATTTAGTGGAGGAGTTAACCACCTCCCGGCATTATGTTCATGGATTATTACCGAATAAAGATGTGCAAATTAACTAATGTATCACATTGACATCGTTTTGTTTTTGTTGCCGACTACATTGTCTAAAGAAAGTGAATACAATTCTGATATCCCTATTGAGTCTTTTGAAATATTAAATCCTTGCAGAGAAAAACCCATGACCCATAATAGCAACATTCACAACATGTGTGTCTAGGCTACATGTACGTGTACACTTTAGTCAACGATACTAACCCTTGAATGAAAAAACAGTGATAAAAAAAATGTCAGAATCAATTCAAATGGTACTTTCTGAAGATGCCTCATGGACCTAGATCAATGCCCCACTTGTCTCAAAGCTTTCTTCTGTCTGGCATATGCAGTGTTAAAAGGATGGTGTACGTTCATAATGCCATGAGTGCCATGCGATGTAAGTGAAAGCACAGTATTCCCACAGACATAGAGGGATGGAAAGTAGGTCACAGCCTACAGAGATTCATGGCTTGTACCATGCATTGATGTGGAAATAAGTCTGTAACATTAGCCTGGCCAGACAAGACTACACAACCAACAGTTATTCCAAGAATAGCATGCTGCAGTTCTATAGATTGATGAGGAAAGATGTTGTTCTCTTGAGGGAGAGAAAGCAATCTTCATCCCAAATCTGACTACTGTGTAATAATCAAATCTGACTAGTTTGTAATAATCGTCCTCACCATTATTTTCTGTGTACTATTTTAGTCTGTATTGCATGTTTTATAACTGCAACTCATTACCACTACCCATGGGGCAACTCTCGGCGATGAGCAGGCCCAATGCATTGGGGCTGCTGCCGAGCGGAGGACGCCCCACGATGAGAGGCCTCCAGTGCTTGGTTTTGATGGCGTCGACAGACCTTATGATGGTAGGAATAATGATTAAGCTTGCTAGTCATGATGATGTTAGGTTGTCCCATGTTCCCCTAGTCGTGTATTGGCAAAGTTATATTACAAAATGCACATTACAACACTACATTTCCAACTTAAACATTCCTTGGTTGAATGTAAAGGGATGGGGCATGGTGATTCAGGATTTCCTTCTTTGTGTCTTTCTGCCTGTATGTATGAGTGTGTCTATCGATCCATATATACATCCATATATATATATATTTAACAATTTATTATCATATATACAATTGAATTATATCTTCAGCTTATGAAATGCAAATGGACGATGGGCTTCATATATTTTAATAATAATAACACATTATTCATTGATTCTGCGGCTGACTTTTAATGATCCCAAACGACACTATGGATCATAGTTCATCAATTATGTAATGATTTGCCTGCAGCCTCATGCACACAGCACACGGCTAGCAGATAGCGGATAGCAACCCAAGACACAGCATGCAGTATGTCGGGTCAGGGGTGTATGCTGTAAGGGCAGCTGGCCGGTCGCCAGCGGACCACTCTAACCTGGTCCTTATTGGCACACAGCATGGGAACTCTTGACACACATACACACATGTACCGGCACACGCTCAAAGACACATGCACATACACTCAAACACACACACACACGCTTATAAACACTCAGACACGCATCCACACAATCAAAGACACACACACACCACACAACACACACACACACACACACACACACACACACACACACACACACACACACACACACACACACACACACACACACACACACACTTTAACCCAATGCTGTGTAAACATTCCCAATGGTGGGCTCAGGTTTGTGGATGGATCAACTCATAACTGGCCCTAATGTAAAGCCAATGAACAGGAAGCCACTGACTAATCTGTCATCTCGAGCAGTGGAACCCAAAGCAACAGTAAACCGAATCATTCAACGTTTGGACAGCAGAGAACGTGGCATACCGGTAACTTTAAAAGAAAATCCAACAATGGTGGAAAATAAATGCAATACCCAGAGACACATTTCAATGTCCAGCTGTCATCTCAGCCCCTGCTTCTGGGCCGGCCCATGTCTAAATGTGACCCCAGCACAGCGCCTCTGTTGCAGGCTGTTAGCAGCAGAGAAACAGGTTGGACCCTGGGAAGGTTGAGGTGGAGCACTACCCTGAGCTATCGCTACATCCCCAGCTCAGCTCTCCTGCTCCTTTAGGAAGTGTTGTGAGAGAGCTTACTGGGAAAATAAAAAAACAAAAGTGTCAAGACTTCCTACCTGTGACAACCTGGGATAATGCGGCAGATGACTGTTCAGAGTTCACCTGGACTCTGCGTAGCCTCCTGCCGTACCCACCACCATCCCTTCTCCTCCCTTACTCTCCTAAAAACAACCCTCCTACGTCCTGGCACTTAGTGGATTGTATGTTAACAACAGTAATTCATAAATGTAGTACTTAATAGCATCGTGTAGCTTCTTATCCTAGCCATCTTTGTCGTTTACTGGGAATGGGTTAACCTAACGAAGTGCTTGGCACTTGTTTCAATGTTACATGTACATCCTGGCTGTACTGACAGCGATATATTGTTGTCTCTTTTACTTCAGACAAATGTACATTTAAGTAGGTCGCTCAGGATATAATGTGTCTGCTAAATGCCCTAAAATGGAGGATTTGATTTATAATGTTCATTCATCCCTGCTGATCTCCTCAGGCCCACCCTGTCCATAGACAACCCCCCCTCTGTTCGGCGGTCAGATCCACCCTGTCCAAAGACCACCCCCCTCTGTTCGGCGGTCTCAAATCAGAAGTGCGTTGGTTTGATTGGCGTGCTTTAGCTGATTGGTTGGCATTGACAGAGTGTCAGACGGGGAAGTTCCACTGTTTCCAGGGATAGTTTACATGCTCACACATGCAGAGAAAGGAAACAACGCAAAGACACACACAATATTCTGCCGTCCATTGTTTTATCATTTGTTTGCCTTTGAGTTGGTCTTGTAGTGGAATTGTGTCTTAATTTAATATTTATATGCTGAATGATTGCGTTATTCTATTGCTTTATTTTATTATTTTATTCATCCACCTGTTAATTAATTCATCGGCTCTCCTGTTTATTCACAGATTTATTCAGCGGTGCTCGGGCGACCGTGACACGAGATGACAAGAGAGACATCATAAAAGGCTGGATGAAATGTAAGGTGACGTCCTACATTCCTATCCATTATGATTTCAGAACATTAATAACATGAAGCTGAGGTGACGTCCGACATGCCCTTCCGTTATGACGTCAGAACGCAGGCCTTCCCCACTCAGTTTCCCATGTCCGTCCGTCCCCCCCCCCCGTCCCCCCCAAGGACAAAGTTTACGGGGGACATAAAAAGATGGCGGACCGAGATAAAACAATGTTTCTGGTAAAGGGCTTTTAGTGTACAAGGGAAAGTTGGGTAAAGTGTTATTGTGGAGCAACTCGAGATCAGGGTCCAAATAGTAGGCTATTTTGAATTGTTTATTTGGATGGTTGCAGAGAAACTGTTCAGCAATCTTACAATAGGAATAAATTCAAAGGTTGAGTGTCCATAGGGAGGTAGGTGTGTCTGTGTGGGGGGGGTCTCCAAGATAGAGGTCAGAGGTCAGGTGAACCAACGCTATGTAGCTATAGTCATGGTGCTGCTGTGTATGTAACATAATAGACACTAATAATAGACACATTTACACACTTCCACATTTTTCGAACGAAAATACGTCATTGTAGCGTAGTAGAACTTCCTGTTATGGTAGCGGGTGTGCTGAGCTATGTACAGAATGCAAATGATTACATTTAATCTAAGTTCAATGTTAATTTATTATATCTGTGTGACAAGTACTCAAAGTCCGCGAGCAATTTAGTTCAACCTGGACTTGAGATTTTACTGGGACAGAGCAGTTCAGTCTATTGTTCCCCTGCTAAGGTTAAAACAAAATCTGTTCTGGACGTCTTGGTCACCCTATTTTCAGTAAAAGAAAATAGTAAGGTGAAGAAAGTGCCGCAACCGCAGCGAGAAGAGAGATCGCACAAGAACGGGCAACTTTTGAACTTTTGCCAACCGGCATTATGTCTATAGTCAAACATCCAGTTTGTGAGGCTCCTCGCTCTTCCTCATTGACCTGAAGCATCTACCTCTCACTACAACCTGTCCCTGGAGTATATTTGATACTATAACCGCATGAAGAAAGAAAACATGAAGTGTTATCTCACATAGAAATACACAACTTCACTTCGTAACGTTAAGTCACAACACACAGTGTCAGTAACATTTCACATTTACCTAGTAGCTGCTACAGCTTCACCAAATTACTGGTTGTTATCTCATGTCATCTCACTTAAACATACACACAACATCTTCAATGCGATGTGTTATACTCTATATTACAAATTCACAACACCTAAGATTACTTACTTTACAGTTGACGTTAACAGAGTTATAACCGGTTATACCATGGTCTGGGTGAATACTCGATTCTGATTGGCTGCTGGGTGTCCATTAAAAAGTGTTATAAAACGGAAAGGTGAAATCCGGCGATCTGATTGGCTGTTAACCGTGGTATATTGAGCATAATACCACGGCTACTATTCTAAAAAGCCTTATCGCAGCATATCATTCCGCGTCAGGGAAGTCTCCATGGCAACAACCAACTGTTACAGTAGGAGGCTAGGTAGCAAAAGTAGTAGCCGAAGTGTTTGACAAGGTTAATAAATTGACTAAATTCGTTGAATTGACATGTTTAAGGTTAACTTTCACCTCCGGATAGGGTTAACAATGGTAGAGGGGACTGAGGAGTGACCTGCTCCTGAAGAAAAAGGCGAGAAAAAGAGACATGCAGAGCTAACGTCCGGAAAGGAGGGACTATTTTTTTCATAATGGGGCTATTTTATCAGTTAGGTAGACTAATTTGTGATTTATTTATTTTTTGCACCTGAAATTGATTGCGTATTCCTCTTTCATATTGCTCTTATTGGTAACCGTTTTATAAAAGCAATAGATCACTCCAGTCCCGTTCGCGTCGGGCCGAACAACGCCCCTTAGCCGTGGTATAATGAGCATATACCACGGCCTGTCGTGATCTATTGCTTAAATAATGGACACCTATGAAGGTGTTCCGGTCAAATTGCCTGATGACAGTTCTAAATGACTGCGCTGGCTCAAACGCTTTGGTAACCGTGGCAACAGAGTCACAGAACATACGTTATTTCACAGTTTATTTATCACAACGACAATACGCCGTTGCGATGTTCCGGGCAGGTTTCCATGGCAACGCCTGCGGACAGGAGATGTTAAATAGTCCGCTCAGCCGCTTCTTGTGAAAAACTTATGATTTTAATGGTAAAAACAACATTAAATCATGAGTGAATGATTTAATATGTATTTTTTTCGTAAGTGACCATGGTATAAGCGGGATAATGCCCTTCGAGGTGTCCGATTATCATAAATTAATGGACTTCGCGGAACCGTCCGACGCGAATCACGCCTCCGCGTCGTCCATTAATTTATGATAATGGACACCTCGTCGGGCATTATCCCTTACTTATATGGCTAATGCTATAGCAATGTTCTTCTTTACTTACCTTGGTAATTGTGGATAAATTCCTTGTGGAAGAATTTATATCCCTTATCCAGTTTGTTGCCTTTAGTGGACGAATTTATCGCCACCCTCTTCACCACATCGGCGCTGGTGAACTTTGGTAGACAAGTCAGGCTTGTCGCAAAAACTCTAACGTTACCGTTAGCTGCCATTTCTCCATCAACAAAGCATACAACGGAACTGGGTTTCAGGTTTAGATCCACAGGAAAAGAATGAATGAAAGGTAGGGGTGTTTTGGGGTGGAAGACGAACAGCCTGGAAGACAACAGAAATTGAGACTGCAATTTTCCGTATCTGCCGCCAACCCACTACGATAACAGGAAGTTCTACTACACTACAATGACGTATTTCCGTTTTTTTGCGTAAATGGTCTATTGCTATCATGCACGCCAATTCTTTCCTTTTTAAATGCTAAGCGTAAAGTGGGCAAGTGTATGCATGATGGAGTTGTTGATAAACAAATAATCCCCCTATAGGCTACATGAATTGTCTTCATTTATTTTCTATGGCAAGTGACCATGGTATAAGCGGGATAATGCCCTTGGACATCTGTCCAACATTAGTTCCGTCCGTTAATTCTTGTTTATTTGAATGGGAAAAAATGTTAATGGCCCAAAAATCGACTTTGACCCTTGGGGGAACAAATAATCAAATAATCAAATCTTCTGACCCATCCCTATATAAACGTGCTAGCATTTTAGCATGATAATATTAATTCATACTAGTTAGTATACAAGCTGAAGAATGATTGTGTTATTCTAATGTTTTATTTAATTATTTATTCATCCATCATTGATTCATGGGTTGGCCTGTTTATCAGCAGCAATGTGTGACACGCTAGCTAACATGCTAGCAAGTTAATGTGCTTCATAAAGCCATGCCGATATTATAAATAGTAAGCAAAGCGATTCCATAAGATCTTAAGTCCTCAGGCTTAATGTAAACTTTCTAAACATGTCAGTTCAAATAACATCAAATACATTTCTGATTCGTTATAGGCCCCTACCAGACCTTAGATTGACATCAGAGAGCGAGAGAGGATATCCAAAGCTTGTTAAGCTCACTGAAGGTTGGATGCCTTATAAATCCACACGGGGAAGGAGGAACCTCTTCTGACACCTTCCTGAGATTCTGTGTTTACAAAGTGCCAATATTTACCTGATCTGAGAATAACTTATACATACTAATAAGGTTAGTGCATGTCAATCTGTCCCAGACGAAACCACACATTTTCAGAAAATGCACCCTCTAGCAAGTACAGACTTTAATAAAGAATATTGTGTATTTTAACCGAGAAATCTATTAATTGAGGCGAGGTCGAACACAATGGACGTGACAACGTCATTGACATTGTCTTTATGCCTTCCGTAACCGGCATTGAGCGTTTACTTTTTTATCGAATTGAAACCCACGTATTCAGGGGCACAGCACTGGAAGGATATGACAATGTCAAGCTCATAAACTACCGCCGTTGACATCACTGTGCGGTGCACGTTCGTTTTTCCCTTTTTTTTTTTCTTTAATCGGCCAAGAGACAGCGGAGCCACCTCCGGCCACGTTTCGTCAGACCCCCCCCCCCCCCCCCCCCCCCCCTGCGGTGCCACCTTGCGGGGCCCACCTGACCAGTATTTGGGGAGCACGGTAGGGAGGAAGGAGATGTGCAGGCTGGGTAACAGGAGCAGCTTTTCAGGCTTATTTCCCAACAGGCGCCAGATCTCTCCTCATTTACCCTCACCCACATCCCGGTCACCTATACAGTCGCTGAGCTTCCACACGCCGGCATGTCGGTTGAAGCAGGGAGCGGGGTGGTCCCAGATAAACCTCAGAGGGGCTACTCCTCTCCCTCTGGGTAGACGGGCTGGGTGTAGGCCTATCTATTAGATGGCAATGAATATCAACAGTTGCAATTGCATGTTGATGAACATTTGTATCTATTGGTGTGTGTGTGTGTGTGTGTGTGTGTGTGTGTGTGTGTGTGTGTGTGTGTGTGTGTGTGTGTGTGTGTGTGTGTGTGTGTGTGTGTGTGTGTGTGTGTGTGTGCGTTTGTGTGGTGTGTGTGTGTGTCTGTGTGTGTGTTTGTCTGTGCTTTGAGGGATGTGTCTGGGCATGCTTGCTGAACACTGTATTTGTGTGTGTGTGTGTGTGTGTGTGTGTGTGTGTGTGTGTGTGTGTGTGTGTGTGTGTGTGTGTGTGTGTGTGTGTGTGTGTGTGTGTGTGTGTGTGTGTGTGTGTGTGTGTGTGTGTGTGTGTGTGTGTGTGTGTGTGTGTGTGTGTGTGTGTGTGTGTGTGTGTGTCCCACAGGTCTGCTGTGGAGACTGCCACTCAGATGTCACAGTGAGGTGCAGTTGAAGGCAGATAATGCGACCCCCCCCTAGCTTTTGTCCAGATGGGAGTGGCAGGAGAGGAGACGGTTGGCTTTCTGCCTCGAGTGTTGGTTGAAAAGAAACACACTGCCCTCTAAAGTCTAGTCTTATAATTACAGCTGTAGTGCAACCATACTTCAAAGGAAAAATACTATGTTGGAATAGTGTGTGGTGACTTAAGTTTAGAGAATAACAATATAATTCATCAGGAGAACATCAGAATCAAATCTAGATCACAGTTGTATGTTTAATACAAGGGTACAGGTCAATAAAGGAATATATTGGTTCACAAGGATATTTGTGAAAAAAGTAGGCACCCTTATTATCTACAAATTTGATTTTTAAGCGAGAGCTTGCCAAACAAGGAGACCGTTTTATTCTCATCAATTAAATTGAGCACCCACTCGTCCCTGAGCTTAATGAGGTGTTTCCTGCTTTGTCCAGTTTGAGATGAAAACTTGTTAAATTGAACTGCTTCAACCATGAATAGAATCAACCTTCTTCAGGCTACAAAGCATCTGAGGCAGATGTATTGTGTTGAGAAGGAAATGTTAGTCATTTTCTAACATCAAAGTGTTTTTCCCTGTCACTTTGCAGTAGTAATAGCGAAGGCTATCTCATTTCATCTCGATAATGTCAAATTGTGAACCCGCAATGGCTAAAAACACACACACTCACATACACAAACACACACACACACACACACACACACACACACACACACACACACACACACACACACACACACACACACACACACACACACACACACACACACACACACACACACACACACACACACACACACACACACACACACCAATAGCAAGGTGCCCTGCAGGGCTTTTGAAGTTACACACACACCCACACCATTTTATTTTTTTCCCTATTTTAATGACTGGTAGAAAGGATAGGATATGAGATCAAAGTTAAATGCTGCACGGCACATATAGAAGGAAAACAAATCTGGTACGTTGGTTTCCATCAGTGTTTGATGTTTATTTACACAAGATATTCCCAAATTTCACAGAACTGTGATTTTTTTTGGACTTCACATACACAGTTTTACACAGCAGAAATACTTGGTACAAACCCACAGCTGTTCCCTAGCCCATGCCATCTCTCCACATGTACGTTGGGTCCCCACTTTATCCCAGCTCAGAATCCTGTCTCAAAATGTCCCCCATTAAACAAGAGAAAGAAAGAAATGGCACTGAGAATGTTTAAAACGTGTCCAAAGTCAGATGAGGTCTGAAGGAGCCAATCAGTCAAGTTTCACTGCATGAGGCTCAGATCAGCCCGTGTGCGCTCGAACAATTGGCGAGAACATCGCAGCATTGAAGACAGAAACCAAGAACGAATGGTGAATGTAGGTTACTGCAAAAACCCCCATGGGACATCAATATGGCCTCTCACCAGCTGAAGCACCCGCAGGTCCGGAAAACATGGACTCAACCACACTCAACATGTTAAGAAAAAAGATGCACATTTTTCAACATTGTTCGCCAAATACACAAAGCCATTTTGAAATGCTCTGTAACTTTGAGAAGATGATACCCCTGAGAAGAGCTATTGAGATGGTCGGCTGAACTGTGATTAAGACCTGTGTTTCATCTTTTCAAAATCATTCTCCTGGCAAACTTTTGGCATGCCCTTCATCGGGGTTGTATCATCGAGGGATTTCCACCAATTATGTATTGTGTCAATTAATTGTGTATTATGTATTTATTTTTCAGTTTCCCGAAATCTGTTGATTTTTTTTATTGGCACACTATTTAAAGTGACGTGTATTGCATGCTACTGACCTGTTTCCCATTGTCGGAAGAAAATAGCAAAATATATGAAACTAAGAAAATCACGTGCTGGCAGTGAGTTCTGACATTTCTCAACCAGAGCGACCCAGGCACTGCTCAGACAACCTCTTCTTTTTACATTCATGATCATTTGAGTGGAAGTTCTCTTGGCCCGTTTGCACTGTTACCCCAACACTGCTAAAGTAGGACTAATTAGTCGATGTATCCCGAAGAAAAGTGAACACAGGGGAGATTTTAGGAGAACACCCACAAGGTATCATTGAACCAAGAGCTTGAAATGAAACCCCACCGTTCATGCACCTCACCCGTTGTCTAAAAAGATTTGTATCAAACTTTATCTACAGTTTTCAAACATGAGGTGTCCTTTTTAAATAAATAGAAATGACCTTTAATGAAAGAGCATTTTACAAATTCAATGGTCAAAGTCTTGAACGTTTTTCCTTCACTTTATGGTTCCTTTCTGCCATTAGAAATTAACTAAAACAATCAAACAAGAAAAAAAGGAGATTACATTCAATAAAGAACAACCGAGAAACAATTCTCCTATGAGGAGGGCTAGTCTCCCTTTTCCCTGTAGAGAAAATCACTCTTTACAGTGCATGTCTTTGATAAATTTGTTGTGTTAAACAAAGAAAATGTGCCATTAAATCCATACCCATTTGATCAAAAAAACAATAAATAGTGACGCAAGAGATCTTTTTTTGTATAGCAGGTTTAAAGCACGGCAATACAGTATCTGTCAGCAAAATCTTTATCAGATGTTTTATTTAGTAGGCTATATTCTGTGGAACTGAGAGCTTACGATCAATGACGGTAAGACCACGTATGTTCCCAAATAGTGCATATCCAAACACTCTTTTTATTTGGACTTATCCCCCAAAAACGTATATTCAGAGCCCTTTCCTTGAATGAGCCATTTTCTGGATGGACAGAAATTGAACATTAATTTCAGAAAATAACAGTATAACCAAAGTGATCAAATGGGTCAGAGAAACTGGCAGGATACCCTCATGTATTATGTATCACTGACTAAAACTGCACATATTGCCAAAATGCACTACCCACTTTGTGACAGCTAAAAGCAACGATTTGACATATGCTTTTGTTACTCCCATTAAGCAGAAACAATAACATGAATTTGTCCTACTTCTAATTGTTTGACATTCACTTATGTCTCCATCAGCCCCCACAGACACCAACTGTTGATGCTTTCCTTGTATAATTCCTGATGGCAAAATTGTAAAAAAGAGGTACAATAACAATCATGAATGCTTGCATAAAAAGTGTGAAAAACGATTTGGTTAGTCTGAAAATAGGACTGAAGTAAAGAGATAGATAAAAGTGATTAACTATTTCCATGTTTTCGCTTTGGTGACTGATGCAGCTGGTGAGAGTTAGACAAAGCAAGGACATTAATGAATTTATGACCTGTATAAAATTCACAGAGACCAAAAGGTGTGAAGTAGATTTATGTTTGAGTGAGGATGCATTCCCATATTGAACACATTTGAGCTTTGAATTTATTGACTCTCAGAATTGTTTAGTCACTCTCAGAATTGTAAATCATCCAGATTAGTCATAGTTAAAACCGTTAGTGAGTGCATTAATTGTTTCTTTTCACTTCCGTAGACCCCTGAAAGATCAATTGCAGGTTCAGTTCTAAGAATTTCATTTCAATAAAATGTTTATTTTTAGGTTAGGTTCAAGCCAAGAGAAAAGAGCTTCGTGGAGTTTGTAGATTTTAGAAGCATTTACAATTTGCATATTTTAAGATTTCTATTCTTGAATATTCAGCCAACATTATTTTCTGAAGATAAAGCGATAGTCTTCTCTTCCAGATAACATACTTTGAAACACGTGCGCAAGGAAGCGTTAAAGCGATACTACGAATCAGGTAATGGAAAACATCAGCATATGTTAACATGGAACTCTGCTACCTATGTTGTCAGCAACGACATCACCATATTAAAAGTTAACAACATCAACAATGTGTTGAGGTATTTGGTAACCCTAACCCTAATGTCCACCATTTTGTCTTCTTGGAAAAGATTCCCTCTGTTTTATGTTTTCACTTTGTTGTTTTTTACAAATGAATTTGATCCAGTGACACAATTGTCTGAAACTCTTTGACATGAGCACATCGGGTCTCGAGAGTGCAGTGTCAAGATGGGGGTTTGATTTGACAGGAAGAAGAAAAAACGTAATATGCTGTCACTCAACCTCAAAAAAGTGTTTCTGGGAAAAGGCTTTGAAATCAGACAGGGCTGAGAAGTAGATTTAAAAACAAAGGTGCTAGTCGCAAAAACACGAAGAACCACAAAGAATACTGTTGGGTCCAGAAATGAGGTAGTAGTTTTGATTGACAGTAGGAATGCACTAACACCCAACAGCATGGTGATAACTAATCCACTATTTCACCCGAATTGTCTAGAACTAATCGGATTGGGAAAAAAGTTCTTCTAGAAAACTTTCTTGCGTCAGAATTAAATAAATATTTAATCGTACTTGGGTTTGAGTGCTTATGTCAATAGCCTTTAGGATAGGATGCCGTTGAAATGAATTCAAGGTCAGCATCACTCTCTCTTCTTTAAATCAGACAGCATTGGGGGTATTGGTGCATTCCTAGTAAGAAACCAGTTTACCTGGAGAATGTTACACCAATGGTTCACTGAACTCCGTCACACTCTTTGCGACCTCACACACATACAGTATGTGTCGTTAGGTCAAGTACACTCGAAATGACGCATGTACACATCCATCATTTGCCAAACACAAACCCAGCTCTTATTTTTCCCCCCCCCCGAAAGATACCCAAGTCATTCTTTGTCAAAACTCACATTGAACACGGAACACGAGAATCACTGAATGTTAGGATGACAAAATTTAAGGATTATCCTTCTCCAAACTAGAGACGTGGGATTTCTTGTAGCATCTGCGTCGATGCTTCTTTCAATTTGCAAATACTTGTATTTGTTTTGCTAACACACGACAGGTTTTCCCTACTGGTATGGACTATATTCATATAAATACACAGAGGATAGAAACAGGCCTTGAACAATTAGGCACCTGAGACGCCCGTGCTCCGAAACGTTTATTTGCTTGTGTGTGTTTTGTGTGTGCGTGCGTGAGTCTATATTTAGATACACATTTGCAAACACAGCTCCGCTACCATGAACAATACATTCCACATTTGTGTGTGTGTTAGTGTGCGTCTGCATGTGTGTGTGTGGTTTTGTGTGTGTGTGTGTGTGTGTGTGTGTGTGTGTGTGTGTGTGTGTGTGTGTGTGTGTGTGTGTGTGTGTGTGTGTGTGTGTGTGTGTGTGTGTGTGTGTGTGTGCGTGTGTGTGTGTGGGTGCGTTGCCGGCTTCCATTAGTGAACCCTGAGACAGGTAGCAGATTGTGTACAATCACGGCTAGACAGAGTCCAGGGGACCACAGTAGCGTCACACTGGCCAGGGACACCAGAGTCAGCATCACCCCCCCCCCCCCCCCCTATACACAACACAAGCCTGTGGGAGTCCTACTCACACTCCACCAGCGTTATTGAACCATAAGTGAGAGAGAGGGGCACAGCTCAAATCAATCTGCTTCAAATTGTTTTAGTTTTCTTCTTCTTTTCTTCTGTAGGCAGAAAAAATGCCTGGCAAAAAAGTGAACTCTCGCTATGCAAGACAATGCAGACCCATGTACCTTATAGGGCTGATTATATATAATATGTACCATATATACACACGTATGAAACCATGGGTCCAAAGCACATATAAAAAACCTATCAAGAAGAGACAAGAAAATCTGAATAAAGATGTGCATAAAAATAATCCTTGGGCTCTTCTCGATGTGAATGAAAAAAAAGGGGTCTCAGTCTAATGTGTGTGTGTGTGTGTGTGTGTGTGTGTGTGTGTGTGTGTGTGTGTGTGTGTGTGTGTGTGTGTGTGTGTGTGTGTGTGTGTGTGTGTGTGTGTGTGTGTAAGTGGGTTGTCAGTCTCCCTACACAGGCTATGGGCACAGGTAGCTGTGTTCTGTCGAGGTAACGTGGACAAAGGGGGCGGGGGAGAGGGCCAGCCCGGCGGAGAGGCCCTTGGCCAGGGCTGGGGACCGGTGTCTATGGGCCCCGTTCTCCAGGGGCTCCAGCTTCACCGCTGGCGGCGGCTGCAGTGGGGGGGTCCGGGGGGGGCAGTGGAAGCCGTTGGTCAGCCCCTCCCCCTGGTGCAGCTGCATGTCCGCGTGGGAGGAGCCCGTTTCCGTCTCCCCGTTGTGATTGGCCGCCGACGCATCCAGGGAGGGCGGGGAAACGCATTCGGTCAATGAATGGGCGAGGAGAGCGTCCTCTTCCCCGGTATGAGGAGGAGGCGGGCCGAGGGGAGAGTACTCCTCCTCCTCCTCCTCCTCCTCCTCTCCTCCTCCTCCTCCTCCTCCTCCTCCTCCTCCTCCTCGCCCCTGGCCAGCCTCCTCTTCGCCTTGTCGGGGTCGTCCAGCTCCAGGTGGACGATGACCTGGGCCTCCACGGTGTTGCTGCAGACGGCCGCGCTGAGAGGGTCCTCTGCCGCCTGGGAACGCACAACACAACACAACACAACACAACACAACCTTATTTCCCGAGGGGACTGTGCATGCACACACACGGCCAGTAAGGTGAAGTGCAAACCGTGTGTATAGAAAAGAAACCCTACAAACAACAACCTCACAAACAACCTATTAGTGACTCATAACATACACCCAGTGTACATGTGATACATAACACGTATATATACCCAACCACGAATGTGATACATAACACGTATATATATCCCCTAAGAATGTGTTACATAACACGTGTTATGTATTCCGTTCACATGTTGAGTGGGTATATACAGTATATACCCACTCAACATGTGATATATAACGCACATATAACATGTGATACATAACACACATATATATATATACCAATTGTAAATGTGATGAATAACTGATACATGGCTAAAATACCCAAGTTAGATTGCATGACATCATCAGAATACCAAAGACCATCACATGGCTAGAATACCCAAGCCAATCTGATGGCTAGAATACACAAGCCAATCAGATTGCTAAGAACACAAAAGCCAATCACACAATCGCTACAAACCACGTTCACACGCAACGCAGCAGATTGAGTTACCTTGTTAATTTCATCGGGTAATATTTTGAGAGCTCCATTTATAAGTATTGGAGAGTCTTCTGCCATGGTCTCTCTGTATCTGGTGATTCTGTTAGCCCAATTACGACTCACAGAGCCGTTCCATGTGACCTGCAGTTCAAAGCAGAAACCATTTGACGCTGTCAGTTGGTGATGGGTCTTTATGATTGGCTGAAATTGTACCAGGTGATGTCCCTTCTATTACAAAGGCTGCTAGATGACAAGGGATAACCTGGTCATAATGGTGGCACACTTTTCATTTTGAGCTTTTCCAAGACTTGGTTACATTTACATACTCTCTCTATTGCTGTTTGATTGCACACATATTGTCTATATATATATATATAAGAGGGTTCTTTATAAATCCTCAGATGGGAATCTGGCTGTCCTTCAGAAAGCACGGCACAGTTAAAGGGTAAACGTACAAACTACAACAACAAAAAAACAACAGAACAGACCAAGGTCACTCTTTTTATGATGACTCGTCCACTATTATTATTAACACCGTGGAAATAGAAACGCAGACAGAAGCACCCTGGTGCAAGGTGTTCATTAACCGCGACCCCCCCCCGCCTCCCCTGCTCTCTGACCTTGGCCTCAGACGCAGGGTGACCCCCGCCCCCCCCCGGGGTCCAGCCCGGCCAGCAGACCCTGCTCCTCTGGGGCCCCTTCCAGAGGGCCCGCCGCCCCCTGGTGGCCGGCCAGGGGCATCAGGGTCTCCAGCTCGTGGGAGTCGGTGCACTCTGGCTCGGTGGTGGGGGCCGATCGCCCGGCCCCTTCTGCAGCGAGGGGACGCGGCCGTGGAGTCTAGCCCCCCCGTCACCTCTCTGTGGAGGAGGGGGGAGGAGACAGAAGAGAGAACCTCAACACCGTACACCAGAATACTGCTCGATTCTGGAAAAAAAATCATAATCACGATTATTTTGGTCGATATTGAAATCATGATTATTCAAAAAGATATCTTTGTATTTGAAAACATGATGCAGTTTTTTCAGCATTTCTCTGAAAAAAACATTTGTAACCGAGAACTTTTAAACATCCGCTTAACAAAATACACAAAATGTTCAAATAGAAAATGTTCAGATCGAAAATAATGTAAAAATATCCATCCAGCTGTTCATCTAGCTGTTCAAAAATCTAATTTCGATTAATCACACAGCCCTACTGCTGCCAACTTTTAGCACTTTGTTTAACACTATGTCGCAGGTTACACAACGCTTTAAATGATAATAATCATGCAGACCCAAAGGCCAGCGCCCCTGGACAGTGCAGTGTGTCTGTGGTGAACCCTACCGGGTCTTGCTGTTGCGGAAGCTGAGACACATGCAGAGTAGGACGCACAGCAGCCCGAGACACACGCCCACGATGATGCCCGTCACCGCGTGGACGTCCAGCTCTGTCCCAGCACAGCACCGGATGGACAACATATGGAACAACATGTAACATTAACAACATGGCTAACACGGCTCCTGTTGTCACAGGGTCACATTAACAACATGGCTAACACGGCTCCTGTTGTCACAGGGTAACATTAACAACATGGCTAACACGGCTCCTGTTATCACAGGGTCACATTAACAACATGGCTAACATGGCACATGTTGTCACAGGGTCACATTAACAACATGGCTAACACGGCACATGTTGTCACAGGGTCACATTAACAACATGGCTAACACGGCACATGTTGTCACAGGGTCACATTAACAACATGGCTAACACGGCACATGTTGTCACAGGGTCACATTAACAACATGGCTAACACGGCACATGTTGTCACAGGGTCACATTAACAACATGGCTAACATGGCACATGTTGTCACTGGGTCACATTAACAACATGGCGTCTTTTTACAGGAAAACATGATAAACATGGCATCCTGTTGTCCCAGGGTAGCATGAATAACATGGCTTTATATCAGTCACATCACAAAAAAGACCTTTTATTGATTATAACGTTCTATGACCACTTGCTGTTTGCCATGCCATGGTTGATGAAGATAAAAGAGTTTGCAGTTTAACAATTGTAAACTATTCTGGGCTAGAACCGGTGTCAGCCACAGAATAGAAGTTAGATTTTCTACCACCAACACTACTCATCATCATCCTCGTCATCCTCCTCATTCATAACCATCGTCACACTGCCATTATTACACACAGATCATCCATTTTCTGTCCTTCACGCATTCATAAAATCCTTTAGCAGAAACAAAATACAGTGAAGCAACCGTGGAGCCCTCAGTGATCTGCTCCAGTGATGTTGACCCGTCACGGCAGCTCTGTTGACTGCAGGCTCGCTGTACAGAGAGAGTAGAGGCACCAGACGCACTGGCCCACCCGCTGGCAACCTCTGTCCGGTTCTGACTGGTTTAATCCAGGCTACACTATCAGAGCTCATAAATAAGCCTCCGCTAAGAATACTCACCTACACCGCCAGGACTCCACTAGGACTAGGGGAATTATGGCCATGACTCCCCTAGGACTTCACACCTACCCCCCAGGAGGACCCGGACCCTACCCCCCGGACCCTATCTTCAAAGAGCCTAGTGTCAGGTCACATGTTCAGCAAGTTCACTGGCTGTGTGTGTGTGTGTGTGTGTGTGTGTGTGTGTGTGTGTGTGTGTGTGTGTGTGTGTGTGTGTGTGTGTGTGTGTGTGTGTGTGTGTGTGTGTGTGTGTGCGTTTGTGTGTGTGACCAAATGAGCGCGATCATCAGGCCCACGTAGCAAAGCTAAGCTTATCCACATTACTGGAGTGAAACCTTCATCACGAACGCTACGACACAGAAGAGTGACAACACTGAAGCGGGCGGGCAAGGCCTCCGTCCTACAGGGGCTCGAGCAGGTGAGAGAGGGGGGGTTCATAGGCTGCAGCCGTACTTAGCAGCCGCCAATGGAATTACATGAATCAGGGACATAATGAGGCAGCTGGCCGTTTCCTGGGCGAAGAGAGGGGGAAATATGGAAGTGGAGAAAGTGCTTGTGACAGTAGCGGTCTGAGGACCGGCGAGCCGTAATTCAAAGCTCTCCCAGCGGCTGCGGCGGCGGCAGGAAACCGCCCCTTGGATATCCATTCACACACAGCCCCCTGATCGCACCGGGGCTGTGTGGAGGGGGGATGAAAGTCTCCAGCAGAGTCCGCTCGCCATGTTAGTGAGGGCAAATTAGCCAGCGTAGTGTGTGTGTGTGTGTGTGTGTGTGTGTGTGTGTGTGTGTGTGTTGTGTGTTGTGTGTTGTGTGTGGTGTGTTGGTGTGTGGTTTGGTGTGTGTGGTGTGTGTGTGGTCTTGGGTTGTGTGTGGGGGGGGGGGGGTGGGGTGTCGCTCGTGTCAGTGTAAAGGAGGTCTTAGAGAGAAAGTGAAAGAGGAGAGGAGAGAGAGAGAAGAAGAGAGAGAGAGGAGAGAGAGTTGAGAGAGAGAGAGAGAGTAGAGAGAGAGAGAGGAGAGAGCGAGAGAGAGAGAGGAGATGAAGATGATGAGAGGAGAGGGTGGAATGAGAGGAGAAAGATAGATAAGGGGGAATGAGAGAGAGATGATGCAAGGCTAAAAAGTAGAGAGAGATAAAGATTTTGCTAACTCTTATCTTTTTCTCCCCAGTTAAAGATAGATATTTGGAGTGTGTGCGCTTAAAACAAATTATGGGGCTGTAAATACTATCCTGCCCCGCAAAGACCTATCTGGGATTCCCACAGCTTGACACCAACCGAAATATAATAATAACATGGTGAAACAACAGTAACTAACAGCCCTGGTGTTATCTGCTTACTTTGCTACAGGCACTATTGTTGTGACTGCTGTAACCGTTTTAATGATGACGCCAAGTGGGACTCTCACTGCTCCTTACTGGAGTACTGCTCGCTGTTAGTCTGATGCCGGGGGAACACACACCATAGTTTAGAGGGGGCGTGTGTACGTCCTTCAAGGGGGAGTAGGGCCCGTCGCCCATCTTGGTGGAGGCGCCCATCTTGAAGTAGTAGTGCGTGTCACTGGAGAGGCCCTGAACCTCCACACTGGTGAGGGTCCCTAAGGAGAGAGGAAAGGAAGACAGGATGAAGGAACCAAGGAAAGATAAGGGAAAGAATAAAGGAACAAGTACACAAAGAAACAAAGTAAGAATAAAATAGTTCAAGGAAAGAGGAAAGAAGGAAAGGAAAAATGAGAGAAAATAATAAAAACGAAAAAAATTGCATAAGGTAAGAAAGGGAGAAAGAACGAAAGGAGGAAATAAAGAAGTATAAAAAAAAGAAAGAAGGAAAGATTGAAAGAAATAATAAAAGAAAAAAAAAGAAAGAAAGACAGCGAGAGACCAAGAGAGCGATAATCTAATTGAAGGATTGAACATAGCTCATTCCCGCCGTTCCTCCCATAAAATTAAAAAATTATTTTTTAAATGATTAATAAACCATCAATTTAAATGAAAAATGACGTAACGCGTTCAAATGCTATTGTTGTGTTAGTCGATTCTGCCACCGGAACTGTAGCTCTCTCGAGGTGTTGGACAGGCGGAGGGCCCTACCGTCCTGGGAGAGATTGCTTCCATCCATGTGCTGCGGCTCGGCGAGGGTTCTGCGTAACAGGATGAAGCTGCCAGTCATACCGTGGCCCCACAAGCGGGGGCAGCCGCACACAGCAATGAAGGGAGGCTCAGCCGCGTCAGGCTGACGGTCCCTCCTGGGGGTTAGTTGGAGGTCCTGGATGAGCCTGGGATGAGGATGAAGCGAGCGCAACGGGGGAGGAGAAAGAGTTAGTAAGATATGAAAATGACGTTTTATCTTGTTTTTCGTCCTCTTGGCAGACGGTTTATTTGTATGCTTTTCTATGTGCTATATTTTTTAAATTGTCTCTTTCTTTTTTTGTTATCATTCTTTGACATAAGAAATTATTATAATGTTTAGTATGTAGTTAGATTGTAGTTTTTTTAGATGTATTTGTATGTTTAGAGAGAGACTGAGAGAACGAGAGAAGAGCAGAGAGAGCAGAGAGAAGAGAGAGAGAGAGATGAAGAGAGAAGAGAGAGAGAGAGAGAGGAGGGAGAGGAGAGGGAGAGTAGAGCGGGGGGGGGCATGCATATAAAGAGAGAGAAAGAGAGAAAGCGAGAGGCAGCAAAACAGGTATAAAGAGAGAGACGATACAGACATAGAAAATAAGGAGAGGGAAAGAGAGAAGAGAGCGAGCTAAACGAATAGGAAAGGGTGAGATGGAGGGAAGAGAAGAAACAGAGAGACAGACAGATCAGACGACGAGACCAGACAGCACAGAAGCGAGAGCTCGGCGAGAGATAACAGAGAGAGAGAGAGGCAGTGAAATAAATAATTTAGAATAAATAGAAAATAGCGAGAGGCGACAATTAGAGACGAGAGCGAAAGAAAGAGCCGAAGAGAGAGAAGAGAGGAGAGAGAAGAGCGGTGGAAGAGAGAGAGAGAGAGAGAGAGAGAGAGAAGAAGAGAGAGATGAGAGAGAGGAGACGAGAGAGGAGATAGAGAGGAGAGAGAGAGAGAGAGAGAAGAGAAGAGAGAGAGAAGATGATTTATGGAGAAAGAGAGAAGAGGGGAGAGAGAG
>OLKM01000024.1:642723-684719 GCA_900291075.1 Melanogrammus aeglefinus | reverse complement strand
TGTGTGGTGTGTGTGTGGGCTGTCGTGTGTGTGTGTGTGTGTGTGTGTGTGTGTGTATATACAAGTGTGTGTCTGTGAGGTGTGTGTGCGAGTGTGTGTTTGGTCTGTGGGGTTTGAATGCATGTGTTTGTGTGTGTGTGCGTGTGTGTGTGTGTGTGGTGTGCCAATTCTCTTCCAGTGATGCCAAATATTACATCTCCCTGTCATCCTGCCAACTGTGGCATACGCGTGTGTGTATATAGACAACAACGCACACGCTACCGCGTATATAAACTCACACACACACAAACACACACACAGACACACACACAAACCTCTGGCTCCTCTCCGTATCTAATAAAGACAATGAAAACCACCCAGGCAAAATTACGTGATTAACGGCCCATTACTGCAATGAATCAGCTCTTAATGACTGCTCCACTGTGATATTTAGGCGGGGTTTGACTGAGGACACATGCTCCTTTTCACCGGCCCCGGGGCCAGACAGTCTCAAATCTTCTGCCCTGGCTGGTGAACAGCCAAATTCGAACAAGCAGCTACCGGTCGGAGTGACTACTGTAGGGTATTGGTGCTCGGTATCCCTCAAACAACCCACACCGAAATGTTATGCGTATGCGAGATTGAAGCCAGGCCTCAAGGCCGGCTTCAAACTCAGTGAATTTTCTCAGGGGAGGTTGAGAGGTGATTTTCGGTTTATTTGTGAAGCCGGTTCTTATGTTCAATTATAGTGGCGAAGGTTTTCAAATGCACAGGTGGGGCTGGGAAACGCTTGGAGTCACTCTCACACCCAGCAGGAGCAGAGGGCCACCTTGTGGTGAGACAACACCGAAATGGAAGTGCGGCCAGACTTCATGTACTTACATAGCGTTTCAGTTTCACTACCTTCCTTTTCCTTTAACGCAGCTCTTGCTTTCCACCCATACCCTTGGATATAAATCCCCTGATCCTGAGCCTCAGGAGACTCCCATGCGGTGGAAGGGCCTTCGGGAGGACGAGGCGGTGATGTGCGGCGCGGAGGACTCACGGTCGGCCAGGGTCCACTCCTCCACGGTGGAGCTGAAGGGTCCCACCACGCCCACTCCGTTGGACTGAACGGCCAGCTCGTACAGGGTGAAGGGCTTCAGAGACCCCAGCAGGACCCCCTGGGCAGAGCTGACACAAAGACAAGGCAGCATCGAATAGCCTTAGTCCACCCTCGAGAATGCAGGAGTAACTACATGTGTGGAACATACCAACTAGGTGTGCTACATCCGTGCATTCATTTGCACACCTGATGTCAGTGACACTTGAAGACGCATCAAGGGTTTGTTTGGGGTTTGATTTGGTAACTGTTTCAAAGCTAACGATTAAGAGGCAATAAGTAATAGAAACAAAGTAAAGCGATTAAAAATCTTTTCCATATAGTCTGAGTATTTTACATTTACATTTTCATTTAGAGCATTTAGCAGACGCTTTATCGAAAGCAACTTACAGTTAGTACATTTGTCAGAAGAAAGAGAAACAACAATACATCGCTGTCGGTAACAACAACAAACAAAGATAGCTAGGATAAGATGCTACACAATGCTAAGTACTGTTTTTATGTGCAAGGATGTAAATCAATAAGTGCGTGGCCAAGGCTATGCAGAGTCTAGGTAAACTCTGTACAAGTAAGTCTCGAGAATTTTGCGAGGAGGAGCGTGGACTGGCCTTCATTGAAGTAAAAGCGGACCCTGGACTGGCCTGTATCAAAGTAAAAGCGGACCCTGGACTTTGCAGTCGGAAGGTTGTTATGCAGTTTGTTGCGGTGGACCTGGTCACCCACCTCGTGACGTAGGAAACCAGCGAGGCGTTGGTGGTACCGGCTGCGCTGCAGCGCACCGTGTAGTCGATGATGCGGACGCTGCTGAAGCGAGGCTTCTCCCAGCGCAGCCAGATGGACGAGGAGCTGTTGGCCATGGCCTGTACCACGCTGGGAGGCAGGGGAGGGGGGATTCCTAGGGGTGGGGGTGACGCTGGGACACAGAAACACACACAGAACACAGAGACACATCTTAAGACTGAAGGCGCTCAGTTGTTTTGCAAGTATGAAGCTTTCTTTTGTTGTTTTTGCTAGACAAAGTATTTTCTACTGAATAAATGTTCAGTTTGATGAAACATGGATTGTTTTGCTTTCCATATGCTTTAAAGGTGCTGGTTAAAACTGCTGTGTTTATATGTTCACCATCAGTGCTAACGCATGCTGAGAGCAGATCACAAAGGAGGCCAATGATGCATGTATTTGACGACACTGCCCTCTGGCGGTCAGAATACATCTAATGCAACTTTAAATGTAAAAAGGTTTTTGAAGATCTTAGAACTTCAATATTTGGAACAAACTAAAGACTTCCTAAACAGCAGGGCTTTGTGTGGACCTCTGAGTGGGGAACACCGCACCCGTTTAGGAAATCCTCACGTTTGTCTCGGTCCTTCTCTGTCCGCCCCGTCCACGTGGCCGCCGCCCCCGCTGCCTGCTTGTTGTAGGCCCACACCCTCACCTCGTACAGGCTGTCAGGAGCTACACACACATGCACGCAAACAAACACACTCACACACACACATAGAAGTACATACACACGGGAACACTCACACATACATGTACACAAACGCACACACACAGACACACACACATACAGATATCAGTGCTTATGACAAATCATACAAAATCATCAAACAATTAAAATAAATACCCATAATCTCTATTTGTTCTTTATTAAATGATAATAATATAAGATTTAAGTTATTTTTATCATTTTCTTAACGTGGCAAAACGGTAACCAAACATAATCTGAAATCAATTTAAACAAGTAAATGCATGCCACAACCTCGGTCATAGCACTAGTAGTAATTAGATGGTACTTTATTAATCCCAACCGGTTAATTCACAATATCAAGTTAGCTAATTACAGCCAATACAGTGTCAATGTAAAAGCAGCCTAAACATCATGGCAGGACAAAGGGACAGGCGGTAAGCCATGAAGCCAGAAGCTTACCTAGACCAGTGAGCAGATGATTTCTGTTCTTCTTACGCAGCTTAATGGTGTGTGCTACTTTAGCCTTCTCCCCATTGGCCGGCTCCTCAGACTCCACCTCCCGATAGGACAGCTTGTAGCCGAAGATCTGCGTGTGATTGGGCGAGGGCTGCCATGTGACGTTCAGGGTATTGGACCTGGCTCTCACTTTCAAATCAGTTGGGGTAAAGACAACTGAGAGAGAGAGGGAGAGAGAGATTGAGGAAGAGAGAGAGAGAGAGAGAGAGAGAGAGAGAGAGAGAGAGAGAGAGAGAGAGAGAGAGAGAGAGAGAGAGAGAGAGAGAGAGAGAAGAGAGAGGGAGAGAGAGAGAGAGAGAGAGAGAGAGAGAGAGAGAGAGAGAGAGAGAGAGAGAGAGAGAGAGACAGACAGACAGAGAGGGAGATAGAGAGAGAGATTGAGGAAGAGAGAGAGAGCGAGAGGGAGAGAGATCAAGGAAGAGAGAGAGCGGGAGCAAAAGAGAGAGAAACAGATCAACACATGAGGCAACATTGTGCAAGACCCCATTTCTCGATTTAGTGCAATTTGTTTCGCAATTATTAGTATGGAGGCCCGCTAGAACATTGCACCAATGTGTTTATGGAGGAAAGTAGACAGCAGAGAGCAGAAGAGGAAAAAAAGCAGCTGGCATATACAGTGCCAAGCGTGGGCAACACACTGCATTGTTTCAAGAATCGAAGTTACTTTGAAGGCTACGTGGATACAGCTCTTTAGATACCAGAGGGCTTTGTTTCTAACGCTCCACGTCAAAGAATGGAGTGATGGAGTTCACCTTGACATAACGACACCGACGTTCTCCTTGAGGCCTCGGTGTTGTGACCTCCTTGAAGTGACCTCCCATTGTCGTGGTAACATGTGAGGTTGACTTGTTGATACACACTGTCGCGTTAACATGTGAGGTTTACTATTCCGATACTACTCATCCTCGTGTTAACATGTGAGGATTCCTTGTTGTTCTACCTGTCGTCGCGTTAACATGCGAGGATTACTTGTTGATACACATCTTCATGTTAACATGTGAGGATTCCTTGTTGTTCTATCCTGTCGTCGCATTAACATGCGAGGATTACTTGTTGATACACATCTTCATGTTAACATGTGAGGATTACTTGTTGATACACATCTTCATCTTAACATGTGAGGATTACTTGTTGATACACATCTTCATGTTAACATGTGAGGATTACTTGTTGATACACATGTTCATGTTAACATGTGAGGATTACTTGTTGATACACATGTTTATGTTAACATGTGAGGATTACTTCTTGATACACATCTTCATGTTAACATGTGAGGATTACTTCTTGATACACATCTTCATGTTAACATGTGAGGTTTACGTGTTGATTCTGCCTATCTTCATGTTAACATGTGAGGTTTACTTGTTGATACATATCGTCATGTTAACATGTAACGATTACTTTTCAACTCTGGACATCGTTGTGCTAACATGTGATGGTCTCTTGTGTAACATCAATACCAGTGTTGAACATGACAGTGATCTAGGGCAGAAAACATACTGAGAAATGCAACGTGTGTGTTTATTGTGTCCGTGAATTAGGGCAGCAGCCATTTAAGCTCACACAAAGATCTGTGTGTGTTTTTATCACACAATAGATTTGAGTCCCATGGATTCAAGTTTTATGAAGCACCTTATATAGTAATACATTATTCTAGTCTATCATCCTAAACCCTCCAATAGGCAAAGGAAACAACTACCAACAAAACAGTCGGGATTATTTGAGAAAGGAAGCGCAGAGGTGAAACCTCGCTAGAAAGACTAGCGCTGAACCAACCTGACCTTGCTGACATGAATTAACGGCAAATTAGCATTGAATGTTGATTCATCGTATCACCGCTAAAAGCTGCAACCAAAATAAACGTAAGGTCATAAAAAGGAGGCTTCTGCCAGTAGTTTATGACTATTGGTAGTCATAAACTACCGGCAGCCATAAACCACATGCACTCATCTCGAGTGCCCCCCCCCCCCCCCCAAGACTCACCCATGCTGTGGTTGTAGTGGGCCAGGGTCTGCTGTTGGGCCCACTCCGACGGCACACCCAGCCCAGCCCTGGTGCCGGCCGCTATCCTCAACCGGTACGCCTTGTTGGGCTGCAGACCCCCTAGTGTCACCTGGGTCTCGTTCCCGCCCACCTCTTCCCTCAGCACGCGGCTGGCTGTGCACAAAAGCACACACACACACACACACACAACACAGTACACACCACACACACCACACACACACACACACACACACACACACACACACACACACACACACACACACACACACACACACACACACACAAACAGAACTAAATACAACAGCTGCCTTTGAGATTTGGGTATTCTCGACTATAAACAGGATGATCCCCATCATAATGAATTTGTACAATCATTGATGACTAATCAAACATTCTGTGCCAAGCAAGTGATATACAGAGGGAGACAGAGCGAGAGAGAGAGAAAGAGAGGGAGACACAGAGAGAGGGAGACACAGAGAGAGGGAGAGACAGAGAGAGAGAGAGAGAGAGAGAGAGAGAGAGAGAGAGAGAGAGAGAGAGAGAGAGAGAGAGAGAGAGAGAGAGAGGAGAGAGAGAGAGAGAGAGAGAGAGAGAGAGAGAGAGAGAGAGAGAGAGAGAGAGAGAGAGAGAGAGAGAGAGAGAGAGAGAGAGAGAGAGAGAGAGAGAGAGAGAGAGAGAGAGAGAGAGAGAGAGAGAGAGAGAGAGAGAGAGAGAGAGGGAGCGAGAGAGAGAAAGAGAGGAAGACAGAAAGAGAGACAGAGAGAAAGAGGGAGAGAGAGAAAGGGAGACAGAGAGAGAGGGAGAGACAGAGGGAGAGAGAAACAGAGAGAGGGAGAGAGAGAGCGAGAGACAGAAAGAGCGAGAGAGAGACCGAGAGAGAGCGAAAGGGAGCGAGAGCATTTTCATCGACTCGAGCATAGCATGGGCTCTGCACTTCAACAAGAAGGTCAATGAGTCTGCGCTACCTAACGATAATGTGTTCTCATATAGAGGCCTATGGTGATTAGCACAGCAGTTTCCTCTCCACACCTGGTCTGGCCCAGTCCTCCACATCAACAACAACAACAACAACAACAACAACAACAACAACAACAGCATCATCACATCTGGGCGTGAAGGTCAGTCTGGGTCCCTGATGGGGGTGAAGGGGAGCGTACCCGGGTCCAGGGCACTGTACTCGATGCGGTACCCGGTCACCACACCCCGGCTCTGCACCGCGGACAGCGGGGTCCACGACAGCCGGATGTCCGTGGGCGAGATGCTGGCGATGGACATCTGGGGGGCCGCGCTGGGCACTGGGAGGGGACACAGGGGATGTGAGAGGACCACGACGGGGACGGATGCAGAGAGACGCATGTCAGCAAGCATATGGAAAGACTAGAGGGACCCTAACCCTAACTATAGAGGGACACCTGTATGGAAATACATAAGAGACAACTACAGGGACCACTATTGGGACAACTATATGGACAACGGTATGGAAATACATCAGGGACAACTTTATAGACAACTGTATAGGAAGACATGAGAGACAAATATAGGGACCACGGCAGGGATCACTCTATGGACCAGTGTATGGAAAGACATTAGGGACAACTCTTGGGACAGCTACAGTAACAGCCTATAGCAACACATCAGGCCATGAAGGCATCCGGCCGACGACTACGAGGACAGCTATCAGGGTTTTTTTCTCCTGGATGCCTCACCGTCCTCCAGCATCTTCACGGTCATGGAGTTGGACGGCCTGCTGGCGCCCAGCAGGGAGTAGGCCACCACGTAGAAGGTGTACTCGGTGTGGGGCAGGAGCTCCTTCACCTGGTACTCCACCGTGTTGTTGCTCACCACAAACTGGTACTCCACGTTGTAGGAGCCTGGAGAGGAGGTGTGTGTGTGGGGGGGGGGGGACAGAGTTTCACTACGTGGTCGTTTAGCAGATGCCTTTCAAATCCAACGCGCCGTTCAGTGAATCCTGATCATCGAAATCTGCTCAAAGATAGTAGGTCAACCACTCCAGAAACTCTAGATACCAGCCTGCCATAAAAACATACTGAGGATGGCTAACAACATTTCCTCCAACCCCAACCATGTCCTGAACACAGAGCACAATCTACTACCATCAAACCCGAGATATAGCGTTCCATTCAAAAGGGTGGGAAGCAGCACTCTTTTGTTCACCAGTCCATCCTAGAACTGAACCAGGCACTAAGTCCCAGACAGAATGCCCGCTGATGGGCCTTAAATGTTGTCGTCTGTTGTAGTAATGTTATGATGAATTGATGTATTTTTTTTTTTTTTATTGTCGGTCCTGTCCTGATGTCTGTGATGTTTGTGAATAGAGCTGCCGGGATGCAAGACAAATGTCAGACTCGCTCTGACAATAAAGTATTATCACATCAAACAGCAGCTAGAGGGTTAAGGTCCTCTTGGATCACGGATGCCTGTAGATAGCCTGAGCCTGGGAGACACACACAACAACAGATTTAAAAAAAATCAATATTCTCCTGTGGGTGAGCGATGATTCACTGCCATGGGGGAAAAATAATGAATGATAGGTTCACACATGTCAGTACTGAGTCACACAGATGCACGCACAAATACATATGTGTGTGAGTGCAAACACACAGGAGGCTCGGGAGGTAGAGCAGAGTATCGCGGCGTCCCTGAGCAAAGACACTGAACTCTAACTGCTCCCGACACGCTGGCTGTCCCTTGCATGGTTGAACGGGTGCATGAATGGGTGAATGCAAGGCTATATTATTAAGCACTTTGGATAAAAGCGCCATATTAATGCAGTCCAATTACCATTTACAAGACAAACGGCGCTAGGTGGCGGCGCTCACCTGCCACACACTGGTAGTGCACCGAGTAGCCGATGACCTGGTCAAAGTTGTGCTGGGGTCGCTCCCAGGTGAGCAGCACGCCGGTGCTGGAGGAGGGCACGGCCAGCAGGTGGCGCGGCGAGCTGGGCAGGCCCTCCCTCACGATGACCGTCAGCTTGGCGGTGGCGCACGCCGTGCCCACGCTGTTGTCGGCGATGCACTGGTAGTAGCCCGTGTCCTCCATGGCCAGCTGGTTGATGAGCAGGATGCCGGGGCTCTGGGTCTTCACCCGGCGGAAGGAGCGGATTGGCCGGCCGTTGCGCAGCCAGTGCAGCGTCGGAGGTGGCTCCCCGGAGCTGTTGCAGATGAAGCGCGCCGTGTTGCCCCGGGAGAGGGACACCGCCTCGGGGGGCTGGAGGATCACCGGAGGGGCTGGGGAACCACGAGGGAGGGGGCTGGCTCATTACACTACACTATACTATCGACGGGCCGTAACTACGGTGTATAGAATACACGAGGGCTGTGCAATTAATCACATTTTAATCGGGATTTCGGTTTTTGGATCTCCAAACTAATTAGTACGAGTTTAAATTATTTTTTTATTTTGTGTATTTATCATTGGGAAATATCAAAGTTGGCTACTGCAAAGAGTTTTATTGGAGAGAAACGCTGAATAATGATGTTTTCCAACTCAAAAATAATCGTTTTAATAATCATGTTGTCAATATTGACCAAAATGATAGAGCATCTCTACTATACACTGGAGTAATGGTTCTCGCTCATGTTTGTCCGTTGACCAGGGTTTAGGTTCGGGATCAGTTTCAGACTAGAGAAAAACTCTGGTTCCAGCTACAGAATCGGTGTGACAGCAAAAGAAGAGAATGCCAGAAGACAAAACCGTGTCCCTTCATGTTTACCTTGCACGGCCCTTTAAATTACCATCTTATCCTTGCTAATTTTGTTGTTTACAGGGAATGGGTTAACCTCCCAATTGTTAGAGCTTGGCACTTGGTTCCATGAACATCCTTACTGTACCGACAGCGATATATTGTTGTTTCTCTTCTTCTGACAGATGCACTGAATGTGTAGCTTTGGATAAAACGCGTCTGCTAAATGCCCTAGATGAAAAATGTAAATGTACAATTGATCGGTATTCATTCACTTTTGGTCCATTTTCCCCCTTTTCCTCCAAAGACGTCGTGACTCACCCGAGACGTGAAGCTCCGCGGCGGCGATCACAAACTCTCTGGTTTTGGGTCTGTTGGCCCGGCAGACGTAAACGCCTGCGTGTTGACGTCTCGTGTCTCTGATGACCAGGTTGGTTGCTACGACGACGAGGTCCGTGGAGATGGGCTTTCCGTCTGAGCAAAGAAAGGCGAAAAAACTAAGAGCGAGAACCCGCCTTAGAGATGACGTGCTGTAAAACAACCACTTTTGTATCGGCCTCCAGAATACCGTATTATTTCGTGTTTAGGGCTGGTTCGTCAGAATGCATCATGGGAGTTTTTTGGTTGGTGATGCTCTGCCACATTGTGAGCACCAAAGAGAGGTATACTGTACCATCTTTTTTTTAATAAGCCATAACCTAAACATAATGAGGCTTTTTGTTTTACCAATAGCCTCCCATGAGAAACACAGGCAGTTTTGAACACCTTTTCAATAATGACACGGTCATTACACGGTTAATAACTAAACGACCAAAATACACCAAAATACCAAAATACACAAACGCAATAAATAACATATAACAATAACATAAATTACAATGCTCCTATGCTCCCAAAACCAAGGGCGGTCATTGCCCTGTACTTTTATTGATATATTTTATGATATTTGTTCTCCTGCTTACAGCTGTGTTCCGGATTTGGCGAAAACACAGTTCCAATATTGTGAAGCCACACTTTCCCACTTTGAAAGGTGCGCACAAAGCCCCTTTCAGAGTGAGCAACGCGGCACCCTGATTCTGTGATAGTCGCTTTGTTTGCTAAGGTAATAACGTCAAAACAATCAGACACCGCTGAACGGGTCGCTCCACGTGCTGTGGCAGCCGCTCAACGCTTACCCCATCGTTCCACCACCCGAGAGACTCCGACAGAGCGCAGGCGGAGGTGAGACATTTCTAATCTGCAAGGTCGCGCCGGCATGATTTGCAGCACTTTTTCAGTACACTTGTTGTGATAAGTGGTAGGAGGCTGATGGGGAGAGCGACAGAGGATGAGAAGGGAGAGAGAGAGAGAGAGAGAGAGAGAGAGAGAGAGAGAGAGAGAGAGAGAGAGAGAGAGAGAGAGAGAGAGAGAGAGAGAGAGAGGGAGAGATCAAGGAAGAGAGAGAGAGGGGGGGGGGAGAAGGGAGGGAGAGAGAGAGAAGAATGGAGGGAGATGGGGAAGAGAGAGAAAAAGAGAGTGGTGGAGGGAGATGGAAAGACCAAAGAAGAGGGTGAGAGAGAGAGACAGCGAGAGAGAGAGAGAGAGAGAGAGAGAGAGAGAGAGAGAGAGAGAGAGAGAGAGAGAGAGAGGAGAGAGAGAGAGAGAGAGAGAGAGAGAGAGAGAGAGAGAGAGGGGTGGAGGGAGAGAGAGAGAAAGAGGGGGAGACAGAGAGAGACAGACAGATATTGAGACCAAAGCAGAGGGTGAGACACAGAGAGAGAGAGCGAAACCGAGAGACAGAGAGGGCCAGATGTCCAGCGTTACCTTGTCTGCTCCAGGACACCAGTGGCTTGGGCTGGCCTTGAGCCATGCACTCCATCACCGCAGGACGTCCCAGCACCACAGTGGCGTTCTGCGGCCGCGCCACGATCACCACTTTGCTCAGGGCTTGTGTGGAATCTGTGCGTGTGCGTGGAAAAGCAGAAACGTGTCATTCAGCGCGTGCTGTCTTTCATTGTCTTTCATTGAATGACAATGAACGACATGACATCCTTTTTAGTGAGCTCAGACCACACAGTGTGGGCCGTCCTGTACACTGGCAAAGTGCTAAGCCAATCAGAAGAAGGCCTTTCAGCCACTAAGACTCCAAAGACAGGTGTGGCTGTTGTCCACAGGTGTAATCGCTGCACATCTAGAGGTTGGAGCTACCTGTAGTGAGGGAGGAGCTACCTGTAGTGAGGGCGGAGCTACCTGTAGTGAGGGCGGAGCTACCTGTAGTGAGGGCGGAGCTACCTGTAGTGAGGGAGGAGATACCTGTAGTGAGGGCGGAGCTACCTGTAGTGAGGGCGGAGCTACCTGTAGTGAGGGTGGAGCTACCTGTAGTGAGGGCGGAGCTACCTGTAGTGAGGGAGGAGCTACCTGTAGTGAGGGCGGAGCTACCTGTAGTGAGGGCGGAGCTACCAGTAGTGAGGGCGGAGCTACCTGTAGTGAGGGCGGAGCTACCTGTAGTGAGGGTGGAGCTACCTGTAGTGAGTCAGATTCAGACCAGGCTGGATAGGTCCTTATTCGAGGGGAGTTAGCTTAGCTCAAGGCCCTGAAAGAAGGCTGATTTTAGCCCCAACCCGCTCCTCGCTTCTCCCTCCGCGTGGTTCATTATGCTAATGGTTGCTCCGTGGCGCGGCCGATAAAGAGTCTGTAAACACATCATAAATTAATCATTGGAATTACATGCACTGCCGCCATCGCCGGTGTTACGCAAGCCTCCCTTAAAGTGGGTCAGCCTGTCCCTGCTGGGCCCACACCGGGGACACCGCATTCAGGGGGTCGGGGGGGAGGGCGAGGTAAAGGTGATGCAGGGGGGGGGCAAAGGAGAGCGAGAGCGAGAGCGAGAGCGAGAGAGAGGGAGAGAGAGAGAGAGAGAGAGAGAGAGAGAGAGAGAGAGAGAGAAATCGAGAGAGAGGAGAGGAGAGAGAGAGAGAGGAGAGAGAGAGAGAGAGAGAGAGAGAGAGAGAGAGAGAGAGAGAGAGAGAGAGAGAGAGAGAGAGAGAGCGAGAGAGAGAGAGAGATCATTTTGGTCAATATTGACAACATGATTATTAAAACGATTATTTTTGAGTTGGAAAACATCATTATTCAGCGTTTCTCTCCAATAAAACTCTTTGCAGTAGCCAACTTTGATATTTCCCCATGATAAATACACAAAATAAAAAAATAATTTAAACTCGTACTAATTAGTTTGGAGATCCAAAAACAGAATCACGTATAATAATCTCTCATTTAAAAAAAAAAAAAAAAATCTGTGTTAATTACATGCTAATAATGATTTTACTTTAGAATTTGTTTAGAACTCTCCAGAATGATATTTGCAGTTTATCCTTGGTATAGTAGCCTGTTTGTTCAGCCCAAATGTACTGAAATTTATGCTAATGGTTAATGGTTAAGCCCCCGGTTGCTATGCAAAAAAGTACATATTTCGCCAATCAGCGTCGTTGAAGTTTGGGGCTCTGAAAATATCGCCTCTAGTACCATAGATATAGAACGCTAGATGTCTTACGGCAGCGTATAGAACGTCATCATCACTCACATCTTAACACAGGCAATCTTTCTGGTGGAATCTGTGGTCAGTCAGTGATCTGCACAAACGCTAATACTCTTATCTCGCCGAAATCTTGACGGATTTACAGACCGTTTGGTTCTTACAAACGTTATTAGCGTGGTTGTAATCTTGTACCTATTTTAGAACATCATTCATTAAAACCTAACATAATTATTCATAAGCAGTCAGTGTCATAACTACATCTCTGACGTTTATAACAAACAAAACCGTTTGAAAATCATTCGAAAATTTAGCAACTTATGGTGATTTAAAAAGTACATGTACCACTACCAACAACACAATGTTAAGGGTGAGCAGCTGGCTGTTGGCCGCCGGTGCGGTCGTTCGACTCCATTGGCCAGCAGCGCGGACGAGACGTCTAAGGGCCATAAGTGTTCTACATGTCTAGTACAGCTTCTCTATGGTTTCCGGGAGGGCTCGCCCCAACGCGCTGGCGGCATACGTAACTGGGAAAGAGAGGGAAGGAGCATCTTCGATCAAGTCACATACTACTTTCCAGATCGCAACTGTACCGTGCAATTCCGTTGTGTCTTTGAAAAGTTCCTTTTAGTCGGCGATCAAATTCAGACAAATTGGCCTTCAAACAATCAGGAACTCCAAGACCAACTGTAATAATTAAACAGGTTTCTACAAAGGGGAGCATGTCATACACCCGAGGAAACCCTAACCCTAACAAATTGGTACGAGAGAAAAAGCTGTCTAGCAGGATGTCAAGAAGCTAACGCCGTGTTCTGCTCCCCCCTGCGTCCTCTTCCACCCTGATGGCCGCACGGCAGACAGCACTGCACGGGTATTTCTATGTACCAATGTGATACCTTATTTTACTTTTGTAAGGCAATGCTTTCAAGGTCAGTCAATAAATACTTGTCTTAATATGCTGCACCTGTCTTTATGTTGTTCCCGGAGATATTTTCTCCTCCTTTCTCATACAACATTAGATTCATGTAAATAATTAATTTTGGATTGCACCATTTTCATTAATGGAATTGGCATCTAGTGGATACAATTAGGATCTCTGTATGAGTTAATCATCTAACAACAAATTGAAACTGCTTAATGCACCTATTGAATTGGACACCTTAATCATTATCAGAAAAATAGCCCCACCTGATATTTTTTTCAGCAGCCGCCACTATATATATATATAGAGAGAGAGAGAGAGAGAGAGAGAGAGAGAGAGAGAGAGAGAGAGAGAGAGAGAGAGAGAGAGAGAGAGAGAGAGAGAGAGAGAGAGAGAGAGAGAGAGAGAGAGACGAGAGAGACAGAGCAGAGAGAGAGAGAGAGAGAGACAGACAGAGACAGACAGACAGACAGACAGACAGACAGACAGACAGACAGACAGACAGACAGAGACAGACAGACAGACAGACAGACAGACAGACAGACAGACAGACAGACAGACAGACAGAGACAGAGAGAGAGAGAGAGCAAGTGTGATAGAGAGAGAGAGAGAGAGAGAGAGAGGAGAGAGAGAGAGAGAGAGAGAGAGAGAGAGAGAGAGAGAGAGAGAGAGAGAGAGAGAGAGAGAGAGAGAGAGAGAGAGAGAGAGAGAGAGAGAGAGAGAGAGAGAGACGGAGAGACGGAGAGAAAGAGTAAGAGCGAGAGAGAGCGAGGGGGGTGGACCCAGTGCCCCCAGCATCATTCTGTCAGAGCCTGGTGATGATGAGTGTTGATGCACTCTATACATAGAGTCCTTCGATGGAGCAGAGCCGCCTGGTGATGCCATCGGATATGACATTTACTTAATGGTGGCGAGGAGAAAAATGGCATGGTTGTTTTCATTTGATGTTTCCATGGCAGCGGAAAAAGAAGATATTCAGGGTGAAAGGAAAATCGAAATAAATTGGAAAGCTCAAACTTTCTGCACAAGGCTGAAAATCCATGCGGAGTAAAATATTTTTGCATGAATGTATATTATTTTAGCCTGTACCGTATATGTGTATGTGTGCGTGAGAGAGTGTGTGGAGGATACTGAATACATGCGATGCTTGACGTGTGTGCTTCTTTGAATGTGTTTTTGTGCTTCTGTGCATATTTTTGGCCTTGTGTTTGTGTGTGCATGCACGTGTATGTGTGCGTGCGTGCGTGCGTGTGCGTGCGTGTGTGTGTGTGATGACGCGGCTATTGGCGCGTCCTCACGCGTCCGTACTGAGGCCGCACCAGTGCATTTATAACAGTAATCGAGAATAATCAAGGTCTGCATTACGTTTGGGGTTTGATGAATTATGCGATTGTGGGGCGGGTTCGCCTATTGAGTGGTAAAAAAAAAAATCTGCTCACCGGCGTTGTCAGCTTTGCGTTCCCTGCGGCTTCTAGGAAGCGCGCGCCCGGCTGGGGAGTGGGGACAGCTGTATACGGCGCGGGGGCGTGCGCGAGTGACGTCGTTGCGTCTCCGCGAAATCAATTATCTTTATTTGAACGTGTACTTTGTAAGTAGTGGCGTGTGTCCACGCAAAAATAATAACTATGGTCTGATCTAGTTTAATTTATTATAGGTACATTTGTTTTGACCAGTTTGATGCATATTTAGTTGATTGATATGTAAACACCCCCGTCGATATTTCATGGATTGGTATGTACCAATCTCGGGTGATCTGACGGGCAGTTATAACGGAGGCGTGTCAGGCGTGTCAGTCCCGAGGTGGGGGGGAACTGGAAGGCGGAAGCTATGCCATGTGCTGTCTGTATATTCTCAGTTGTGTGAGGAAATAAATGGATTAAAATGGATTCAAAGTAATTTTTGCTTTACTGCTGCCTTTTTGTGCTGAACCTAAGACCCTCGACATTCTACCCTTTGACAGTGTGCAAGGGCCTAGCATAACCTTGTGCGTGGAGCGGTATAAAGTGTGAAGGAGAAAAAAAAAAAGGGATAGCAGTAATTGAGTCCGTAGCTGTATTTAATGTACAGTATATGTAGGACCTTATCTTCGTCATCCTAACTTGCATTCGGATCAAATATAATTGTGAATGATAGTGAGTGACTGGGTGTGTGTGTCCATGTATATTATCAAGTGTGTGTGTGTGTGTAGGTTAATAAAGAGCAGGTGAGTGGGTGCAAGCCCATGCCTGTCTGTCATGGACTGCATAAGCTATAAAAGAACAATAGCAATAAAAGTAATCAATCAAGTAATTAGGCATTGGCCTACCTGTCATATTCCCTCCTGTGAAAGTATTTTCATTCTCCTTCACTTTGTGCCCAAACCTTAAATTCCACAGAAGCTGAAAGGCCTTTTTAAAGGACCTGCTTCCATTGTCTCAAATCTCTCGTCAGCTGTCTTAATACATGGACATCAGAGTCCTTTTGTCTTTGATTTCATTCCTCCACATTTTAAGTAAATTTCTGCCCTCTCTTACACAATGTGTTTTTCCTTTGGTTATGTAAATGCCCTCCATCCCGCTGTTTGAATGCCGTATTTAAGTGGACTGGTCCACCCAGTCAAGAGGAACTGCTGTATGTGCTACGGAATAAAGACACCTTTGATATTCAGCACAGACTTAGCCAATCAGATGAAGGCCTTTCAGCCACTAAGACTCCAAAGACAGGTGTTCCTGCAGTCCACAGGTGTAATCGTTACACACCTTGAGGGACGAGCTACCTGTAGTGAGGGAGGAGCTACCTGTAGTGAGGGAGGAGCTACCTGTAGTGAGGGAGGAGCTACCTGTCGTGAGGGCGGAGCTACCTGTAGTGGGGGTGGAGCTACCTGTAGTAGGGCGGAGCTACCTGTAGTGAGGGAGGAGCTACCTGTAGTGAGGGAGGAGCTATCTGTAGTGAGGGAGGAGCTACCTGTAGTGAGGGAGGAGCTATCTGTAGTGAGGGAGGATCTACCTGTAGTGAGGGAGGGGCTACCTAATGTGAGGGAGGAGCTACCTGTAGTGAGGGAGGAGCTACCTGTAGTGAGGGAGGGGCTACCTAATGTGAGGGAGGAGCTACCTGTAGTGAGGGAGGGGCTACCCTAATGTGAGGGCGGAGCTACCTGTAGTGAGGGAGGAGCTACCTGTAGTGGGGGAGGAGCTACCTGTAGTGAGTGAAGGGGGTATCTGTGGGGTTGGAGGAGCTACCTGTAGTGACGGTGAGGACTGCATCACCACTGGGGCGACGCCCCACTGAGTTGGACGCCACGCAGCGGTACGGCCCCCCGTCGCCCTCGGTGACCTCCAAGATCTGCAGCACCCCATTGGGCAGGGACACAAATCTGTGGAGGGAGGTAAAATGGGGAGAGATGGGAGGGAAGGGGAGGGGAACACAAGATGAGAGGGGCAAGAATAGTGTTAGGAACATACGACCAACCAGGGGCCTCTAGGCCCACTGTGTATTTTGATTTCTCTGTCTGAAAACCGCTGCGGTATCCTTCAAGGACTTGATCCTCCATGCAGGAAGCAGGATAATGCTTTTAGATAGAAGGTGGGGAGAGACAGGTGGGGAGAGAGAGATGGGGCCTGCCCGTAATTCCGACACCTCATTTGTTCCGACGTCTCAATGGTCCGAAATATTCCCCATTAGGCCGCAATTCAATATGCCGAATAGGCCTACATATAAAGAGTTTTATACCTCGCTCGCGCTCTCTCTCTCTCTTTTGTCACTTTGCTCTCCAATAGTCATCGTGAACGTAGTATGTAGGCCTAGGTTGTATTTTGGTGCTTAGTGTGAGAGAGAGAGAGAGAGAGAGAGAGAGAGAGAGAGAGAGAGAGAGAGAGAGAGAGAGAGAGAGAGAGAGAGAGAGAGAGAGAGAGAGAGAAGAGAGAGAAGAGAGAGAGAGAGAGAGAGAGAGAGAGAGAGAGAGAGAGAGAGAGCAGAGAGAGAGAGAGAGAGAGAGAGGGTATAAAACTCTTTATATGTAGGCCTATTCGGCATATTGAACCGTCGGCCTAATGCGCCTCTTGTTTGACTTAATCGGACAAACGGCCCTTCGGATGGGTTCCGTTTTCGTAACATTGAACCGTCGGCATAGTGGCATGTCGACCTAATGGGAAATATTTCAGACCATTGAGACGTCGGAAAAATGAGGCGTCGGAATTACGGCTTGGCACCAGAGAGACAGGTAGGGAGAGAGAGACAGGTAGGGAGAGAGAGACAGGTAGGGAGAGAGAGACAGGTAGGGAGAGAGAGATAGGTAGGGAGAGAGGAAGTCGGCTGAGCTCCATCGTAGGGCTGTGTGGTGTGCGTTTGTGTTAGGGGTGTAACTGCATACAAAAGTCACGGTTCGGTTACGTACCTCGGTTTTTAAGTCACGGTACGGTACGGTTCATAGTTACAGTTCACCAATATACTTGGTTATGGCATTTGCATTTCTGAATTCCCAGACAGGCTTTTCAAATGACTGTGCTAGGGATGTGCATTTCTGGCAAAAATAATACCGGCATTCGATATTCGCTGAGAAGTATTCAAATAATATTCAAAAATCGCTCAATCGAGAACCCCCCCCACGCACGCACGGACGCACCTCGGATACACGCACACACAAACGACACAGGGAGAGGCTTTAATGAGCATGAAATCAATCTGTTTATTTCAACAACTGCGCCATAAACATTCAACATCAAAATTATTTCAACGTGGGCTTAGGCAGATAGACCTACATGCGCCCCGAAAAGGGATCGCTGTTTATTTTTCTGATTATTATTTTTTTTTTTACTGAACACACTAGTGCCCGCATGACGGTGACCTAAACCCGTCAAAAATATATGACTTGTGACACGGTGTGTCTTTTTACAATTTATTTGTTACCAGCATTCGTAGTGTTGATCAGCAGAGAAATAGTCCGCCAAAGACGTTGACGTCGCTTACCGAGGACGCTATTCACCACCGGAAGTTGTGAAGGCCCATACAAGTCAACGGAGCATTCAACAGCATTGAGAAGAGCCGTGTAATAAATAACGATAGTCACATTCATTATTCGATATTCTACGTGACTCCGACTATTCGACGATCGTTGCCATCCCTAGTAAGTGTTGTACGTAGACACGGAGAGCCCTCTCCGTAGCCGGAGAGCATCCAATATTTTTTAACTATTCTTCGACGCCATGGACCTATTGGTTGACGCAACGGAGATGGCAAGGGCTGTGATTGGTCCAAACAAATTAATTTCCGGAATTCTCCGATTTGACTTTGCACCTTAATTACTTTGTACATTGTTTACTTTGCACCTTAAGGACCAATAAAACACCAAATACAATTTGAAACTTTTTGGAAGTTTATTTACAACACTGCTCACATTGTTTGTGGTCAACATATAAGATGCTATGTAGCCTACGCCACATACGGCGGCACCTTTGTAACCTTTTTAGGTTACAGGCACTTTGCTCCGAAGTGCCTAGCTGTATGTGTGTGTGTCTATGTCTGTGTATCTGATGTGTTTTGTGTGTGTCCACAGTTGTGCCCCTTTGTATTTATCTGTTTTTTTAAGTGGGCCTGCCCAGTTTGAGTGTGTGTGTTCCAGATTTAGCGGCAGATTCATTTATTTTTCTTCTTTTTCTGCTCAGATTGTGAACCGAGGACAGAGCGCGTCCACTGCTCTGGTAACGTCTTCTATCACAGTGTCTCACAAATGGTAGGAACAGTCTACTGCTGGCTCACTCAGCGAGGAGCTGGTCTGTCTGTCTGCCTACTCCTGGCTTACTTAGCAATGCTTTTAAGTAGTGTGTGCGTCTGTTGGGTATGTCTTTGTGTGTGTGTGTGTGTGTGTGTGTGTGTGTGTGTGTGTGTGTGTGTGTGTGTGTGTGTGTGTGTGGTGTGTGTGTGTGTGTTGTGTGTGTGTGTGTTGTGTGTGTGTGTGTGTGTGTATGTGTGTCTTTGTGTGTGTGTTGTGGATATATCTTTGTGTAGTGTGTGTGTGTGTGTGTGTGTGTGTGTGTGTGTGTGTGTGTGTGTGTGTGTGTGTGTGTGTGTGTGTGTGTGTTTTAGGTATGTATTTGTGTGTGTGTGTGTGGTGTGTGTGTGTGTGTGTGTGTGTGTGTGTGTGTGTGTGTGTGTGTGTGTGTGTGTGTGTGTGTGTGTGTGTGTGTGTGTGTGTGTGTTCTTAGCAACGTCGGAGTGAAAGGAAGAATGATGACATGTGGACAATGCTAACAACCAAAATACCTCCTCTTATTATATAGAAAGTCTGTGAATGGTATTGAAAATAATCTCATTGTGTTACTGAGGTGTCGGTGTGAAGCAGCAAAATATTGGCTCATCGCAAAGCCCTCCAGAGGTTTTGGTTGAGAAGATTCACGCTTCAAGCCATTTTATATGCTGCTTTTTCAGAAATCTCACTGCAGAATTCACAGCTGTGGAAATACTTCTTATTTGGACATGTTTACAATCAGACTCATAAAAACCCAGCAAGGGGAGCAAGCTACATGCCATGGCTTCCAAGCTCCCTGCTAATGCAAAACTTGCTTATTCCATTACAAGAATTGACTCACACTGAGTCCTGTTGTATGCATCTTAGCATCTTAGTATGTTGAACGCCTGCAAGTCGGTGTGTAAGCATGTCCCTGATGCACGCACTTATGCGCACTTATGTGCGCGCGCACACACACACACACACACACACACACACACACACACACACACACACACACACACACACACACACACACACACACACACACACACACACACACACACACACACACACACACACACACACACACACACCATAATCCACTTTATTGTTAAGAATGATTTATTGTGTTGTTGTTGGCCCGGCTGGAACAACATCAACGTGTCATGTTAAAAATGAGAAGACAAGAAAACACTAATGACTACAACATGTATTGCAATACTTGTGATGAAAACAGATGAAATCACCACTTTTTATGTTGTGTGTGCAAGGCTTCTCATAAACCCTATTCTATCACAAATCTGTGTTCTGCATCCCGGACAATAACGAAAGGTCTAGGCCCAAAACAAGGTCTCGAGGTTTATTTCCTTTTAAACGCACGCCTGTATTCCACATACGGAGGTTTAACAAACACTGAGTTAACGCTGAACTCTAGGTTGATTGACCATGTGCCGACTAACCCAGAGTTTTCGGTTCCACAGCAGCGGTTATGCATTAGTTCAATCAACTAGGGTTTGGTTAACACAGGGTTGTGTGCGTCCACGCCAAACCTATAAAGACGTGATGTATGGATCATGGAAACCCTGATCGAAATGGCGGAATGGGCTGCTTATTTAAATGAAATGGAACTCCAGGTTGGAGAAGGACAGAAGGACATTATCACAAGAAAAGGGAATGCTAAAGCAACCCGGCAGAGGTCGGATCGCTGACCGCTTTAGTTACACGTCAAAGCATGATCCTTACTATTTGAGCCATGAATCTATAAATATCCCAGTTAAGCATTCTTAACGTTCCTACCACATAACCCTTTTCTTCTAAAAAAATATGTACTCCGATGGCTCCCATAGCGGTCAGCGGATCAAAAATGAAGTATAAATACATACTTAACTGGTAAGCTTTTCCCACCATCGTATTGGTATAAATTTAAATAAGCCCTTTATTTAAGCCAATCTTGTAAAGGCAGACAGTCGGCAGACTGGATCTGGCCCTCAAATTTTCTTGACCCCGGTGGAGGAGCTGTTAATAAATATAAATTCAGAGCGCCCTGGCATGGAGGGGGGACCTGGAGGTACCTCCTCAGAGAGTCAGGGGCCATGTGAGGGTTCCCCACTGTGTGAATGTAGGTTTTTGTGTTTTCTTATAGTTTAGATTTTGTTTGCCTTCGAAGTAACACATGCAAACCATGTGCGTGCCACGTCGCATATGTTCCAAATGTTTTTTTTTTGGTAGCCTGGTAGAAAAACTAAAACTGACAATTCCTCAGCTTCACAGATCAAGATGGATTAGTGCTTGTAATAAAGCCGCCGGCTACGATCCAACATTCTCCAGTGGATGTAAGTCCGTTAGCACTATTTTATACTCTCTGTTGTAAGCGCCTCTGTGTATATCAGCCAATATTGCTCTTTGTATGATAGGAGGCTGATAAAAAACTCGGTCCGGACATGGATGGGTCATCTGAAAGGACTGAGATGTGCTCAGCATGTCCAACATTATAGATAAAACTACCATTTGCAAAAAACGGAGGGCTACGCAAATAGTCTGGAGTGAACTGAGGCCAGGGTCCTCGATTGGTAGTGTTGGCTATAAGGCTGGAGAAGGCTATTTAAATATATTAAAGATTTGCGCAAGAATCTATCTCTCCTGCAAAAAGTCATCCGATATGCCAAGTTGTCGAGCCGTGATCTTATTAATCGCTCCCGGGGGATTGGACATATAATTTGCGCTCCGATATCAGCAGGCCTGTCATCAAAAGGGCATGCCATTGTGAACACATGAAATCTGCGGTGAACACGGGTTTATAAACCCAAAACCGGGTTATGTTTCAAACTTAACCTGCGCAAAACCTGCTCCGACCAGGTTTGATTCAGAGCACATGTTTTTTATAGTAACTAACATACCGTGTTCATTTTGGAACAGAAAACCTAGGGTTACCGCAAACCCTGGGTTAACTTACCCGGTTATGTGATAAAACCGGCTTTGGGGAATACCCCACAGTCTGTCTGGAAGGTACCCCGATTCCCAGGGGAAAATGAGGTTGTGAAATAAATAACTATGGCTGAATTTCCGTCTTGTGTTTCATGATTCATTATTGATCTAGGGAAATATGTTTGAGAAGCCCCCCTGTGGTTGAAAACCACCTAGTCTCTGTATATGAACGGACCTCCAGAAATGATGAAACTACAAGCAACATTTGATTTTATCGAGCCCAAGCGATCATCATAGGCATAGCAGGGAACGTATCCACCATAGCGATCAGTCTCAGCGGACTCGGAGAGGCGCGGTACAGCGTTGTTTTGTAGCAGTAACAGCCTAGAAATCGTTATTTGATTAGGTTATGGATGCCTGCATTGCAGCTTGTTTTCACCAATATTATCAGTTAATATTATATGATTCTTCCACCAAAAAAGATGTTCCTCCTTTCAAGGCCCTGACAAGTCCTCAGACATCGGTATCAAACCATAGCCGAAATCGAGGACACAAAAATACCCACTCACCCACACCCACACCCACACCCACACCCACACCCACACCCACACCCACACCCACACCCACACACAACCCCCCCCCTCCTTGATATGGCCATGGTTCCTACAGCTATCTTAACTCCTCTTGACAGGAACATTAAAGGGTAATTCCGGTGTAAAATGGATTTGGGATATGTTTTGTATGATAACGAGTTGAAACGTTTGTTTTGGAGCACAAAAAAACTCATATAGACGCTTTCTTCAGTTGGCTGTTTTTAGCTGATTCTATTGGCGAACACAGCGGTTGCGTGTTGCTGACGAATGTCACAATCTCTGTGTTCACCAATCTACCTATCGAGTCTTAAAAACAAAATGTAGCGATGGGTGATCTACTGATGGTATTGTGTGTATAAAATGTCCTTTTTAATAAACAATCTGTACACTTACAAAATTCTCAATGCCTCGTTTTTATGTTAAGACCCTTATTATACTACCAAAGAAGTGTCGGCTACTTCTAGCCTTTTAAGTGGTTTAAAATAGAGATTTAGTTTTTACCATAACCACTGCCCCCTTCGTTCCAAGTTTATAGCGTTGTGATTGAATCGGCTAAAAACAGCCAACTGAAGAAAGCGTCTATATGCGTTTTTTGTGCTCCAAAATGAACGTTTCAACTCATTATCATACAAAACATATCCCAAATCCATTTTACACCGGAATTACCCTTTAAGTCTGCTTTCAAATGAACACCCTGGCCCATTTGACTCCACTTGCTCCACAGCACCGCCAAGACGCTCCACCGTGCACACGCTCACACATCCTCTCCCGCCTCGGCTGGGATTACTCATAACAAAGACAGTGAGATGTAGCCAAACAGGAGTTTAAACCCTTTGCTCTGTATACTGCCCTGGCCAGGGACATCCATAGGCTGATTCATGTCTCTTTGAGTAGCTTTTCACTGCTGCCATGCCAACCGTCGCAGTAAAGGTGGCCGTGCTGAATGTCCAGATCAATAAATGATAAGTCCTTGACTTTCTAGACTGCTTTATACTCCGGCAAGGGTTGATGAACATGGTGTCACTAGACCCTACAAAGAATACAGAATCCTGAAAACCTGTAACTCAGTAACCTGTGTGTGTCACAAGCGCGGAGAAGGGGGATACTGTCATCTATAAAAAAGTTTTCCTATTTTCAGATTTATTTTAATTTTTTTCCTCTTATGAGCATAGTTTTAGTCATCCCAGTCCACCGACCTCCTAAACGTGATAGCTCCTCTGTTTCTGAACAGCTCACAGCTTGTTCGGCTTTCAGAGTCTTTTAATTTTAATTTTACATCCTCGATGGGCCCCCTCACAACAAAGGACTTTTTAAACTGTCGCCCCAAATCCTCCCTCTCACCCCAGGGTCATTAGCTCAGCTACAGCTAGTGTATTCGCACACGTAGTGCGTCTCTCCTTTCAGCCGCTCCAACTCTCTTTGCTTGACACAGTGAACTTGTTTAATGCCGGCCCAATTTGGAGCATGCCACTGCACCGTGTGAAATACTAAAATAACATATTATAGAAGAAGTAGCCTGTTCAATAATGGGGTCAGAAGTATCAAATAACTCATACTAACTCATAACATTCCAGAATAAGTCAAAGTAAAATTCTCTGAAAACTCAAATTCATGGTCACCTTCCTTTCTCTGCCCAACTACGTCACAAATGGCTGTTGTTTGGTGGGAGGGGCTTAGGCCGGGGGTTTGCGTTGCGACCTTTCAAATTCTTGTTGGTAAGCGGAATTTCCTTTTCATCTTGCCTACTAATCCTTTAATAAGGTACTGGCGGTGCCTTGGAACCTGAAGCTGAATATTCAGATTACATTAACTTTCCTCTAAAGAGTTTCCACGGATGTATGTATTCAGCCTTTTATCGATCATAACACTAACCCTAATTATCCTCAACAGGCCAGAGCCTGAATCGTAGAAGTCCCCTTTGACTGAGGCTTGCGTTTTCAGCCCCCATGCAAAAATTGTCTCCCAATGCCGTTTCCACAAAGTGACAGAGCTACATTCGCTCCCAAACATGACACCGATCTCCCCTAGGAGTGTATTTCACTGTAACTACCCGGTTACCAAGTGTCATGTCTGCATTTGAATTGGAACGATGACTCGCTACGTCAAACCTGTCATTGCAAATGTAAATAAATGACATGAAATGAATCTCTTATCTCAGCTGATGATTTGACGACAGTCATACGTGTGTTTACCCTGTTGGAGCTTGACGGCTGGAGCTCCCTTTCCCTGTCAGGCGAAGCTGTACCATCTCGAGGTCTAGCAGGGGTCCTTCAGGACCCCTACAAGTCAAGTCAAGTTTATTTCTATAGCATATTTAAAAACAACAATAGTTGACCAAAGTGCTGTACAATGCAAAAGAACAAATAGGCCTAAGATACACAACAACAGCAACAACAACAAAGCAAAACAAAAAAAAGGTTGATTTGTGTTAAAAGCCAATGCATAATAGTGAGTCTTTAGTAGCGTTTTGAACTGTTCAATGGACTGGGCAGTTCTCAGACTCAGGGAAAGACTGTTCCAGAGATTGGGAGCAGCCACAGCAAAGGCTCTGTCACCTTTTGTTTTTAGTCTGCACCTAGGTACATCCAGTAGCACCTGCCGAGTTGACCGTAATACTCTAACTGGAGCATGAATGTAGAGCAACTCTAACATATATTGAGGTGCCAGCCCATGTTAAGATTTAAAAGCAAACAACTGAATTTTGAACTTGATTCTAAAAACGAAAGGAAGTCAGTGAAGAGAGGCCAGAACAGGGATATTGTGATCATCTCGCCTTTTCCCAGTTAGGAGACGTGCAGCAGCATTTTGTACCAGCTGCAGGCGACGGAGCAGACATTGGTCCACACCAAAATAGAGAGAATTGCAGTAATCTAAATGGGACATAATAAACAAGTGAATGACTCTCTCAAAGTCCTTTTGAGGGAGATAAGGCTTTACTTTAGCTAGGAGTCGCAGCTGGAAGAAGCTTGTCTTGACTGAGCTTATTTGCTTGTCAGATTTAAAACCATTGTCAAAAATAACTCAGAGGCTTCTTACAAAAGGGTGGCTGTAAGAGGCAAGGGGATCAAGGACACTGTTGATGTCATCTAGTAGTTCAAATTTACCAAAAACAATTATCTCAGTTTTCTTATTGTTTAGTGTTGGGAAATTACGTTCCAACCAGGTTTTTACATCTTTCAGACAATTTAAAAATGCATTTGTGGACTCCTTATTTGATTTTAACGGCAGGTAGACTTGTAAGTCATCTGTAAAACAATGGAAAGAAATTTGTCTTTTTCAAAAATGGAACCTAGTGGAAGCAAATATAAAGCAAAAAGAATTAGAGCTAAAATAGAGCCTTGAGGGACCCCACAGGTTAATGTGGCTGTAGCTGAGGAGTACTGGCCTAGGTAAACAGAGAAAGTCCCCTCCCTGACAGATACGACTTAAACCATTTTAGGACATTTCCAGTAATACCAACACACAGTTCCAGGCGGGATAAAATAAACTGGTGATCAACTGTGACTGATGTACCAGTACCAGTGCGAGGTGGTCCTAGTTATTTTTTATTGATCAGTCTTTAAGGGCTCCATAGGACTGTTTATTCGTGTTTCTTGGTGATACGATTTTCTTTCAAATCTACTTGTTGTTGTAGAAAGAAGTATAATAATACAAGAAAAATGCTGCTATTTTCCTTATGAATAAATTCACTTCAGTTTATGTTCAATCTTTTTTAATTATCGGTTTTTAGTTTTTCTAATCTTCCGTGCTTGTACCTTTGTCTTTGTCGCTCTGACTGTACGGTGGCATACTTTATTGAAATATGCATGTTGATTAAAGTGAGTGTGCCTGATTCTGAGCCGGGACTTGTAGCTTGTTCCAGAACACTCCATAGTAGCTAATGCACAATCGCGTCAAGATGGCCTTAATAGCCCCTGTTGAAGATGCTTTTAATTTTCAATTACTTTTCTTTGATTTATTTCAGAGGTATTATTATTTCTACTTTTTGGAGTTGGAAGAATTGAGGTATAAGAATGTTTTCATAAGCATTTAATTACATGAAAATACATTTTTTTTGTTTTCATTCTCTAAGAATGAGCCCTTTATATTAACATAGGGAGCAGGTCATCTATCACGGAGCCCGTCATGTTGCAACGCCATGTTCCTAAAGTAGGCCAGAATGGACAAACAAGAAGAAGAACGCCATTTTTTTCTGATATGATTAAACCCTTTTTTTATCATAATATTTATTTTGTAACTTTTTTTTGAAGACCTTTAGTTTAACAGATTATATAGCAAAATACAATCTTTGAACCTTTGAAGGAACCTCATCACTTGACCCTTGACCTACTTGATGATGTTGTAGATGATGGCATCCTTATGGAGATACAAACTGGCAGCTTCCAGGCCATTACAGGCAACCATAGCTTCTACTAAACCGTTGGATGGCAAGGGTAAGGGGAGGTGAGGGCAGAGGTGATGGCAACCTCACTGCTTGCTGTCACTAAATCCTACACACTGATTTGCAATTCAGTAAAATTTCTAAGGAAAAGTGTGTTGAATCAGGGTCGAACGGCGGGAATCTCCGGAGGCACACAGAGGTTTAGGGACATGAACAAACATAGAGAGCAAAACATGCAATGACAAAAATACAATAAAGCAAACAACACACACTGACATGGATAACACAATGTCTCAGTGTGGAAACTCAAAGCGGCTCCAAAGATACAGCAAAAGATAATCTGGTGTTACAATCTACAAGGCACCTTGAGGCAAAGAAATCCAGCAGTCCAATATTATTATTACATTTACTCTCACAGGGAGATCAGCTACTCCAGGAGTGTTTGTTTGGTGTTATCTAAAAAGAAATCAATAATTTAGAGAGCTCATGAATCCATAATACTGTGATATCAGTTCGCCAGTGCCTGATAATGCCATACAGTAAGTGAGGCGACAGAATGTGGAGAAAGCACAGGCCTGGCTTTCAAGGTCCAGCTTTTATTAAATATGTAAAGGACAAAACTACTTCAGGGATATTAATGCGGAGGTGAAAAGATGAATATATGTCAGCTCATGATATAATCTGAGATCATTTGGGGCAATATATATTCAATTATAATTAAACTTGTGCTCTGGTTTTTTGAATGTTAAGACATATTCGTGGAATAAGGATAAGGAGCGACACATATGTGGGAGAACTGTTGGAAAACGGAAAAGGATTGTACTCATTTATCAATCCAGAGTTGTCCTTCATTCCTCCAATCATTCAATGATAGGTCTAAATGATTATTGTTCAAATTAAATTCCTAAAAACTCCTTGCAGGAGCTCTCATGAGAATAGAAGGTAGGTTCCAAAAGAGACCTATAGCTAAGGCACAACAAATAGAAGGATCCATTTATATATTCCATGTTGGGCTGAAAGGTTTTCCGTTGCTGATACTGCCTTAATAATTGAAATCCCAAAACCCTTTAAAAATCCAACGCAGAAAGGTTGTAGGAAACCCACCTTGTCTCCTGAGGGACCGGTTCTCCGTCCTTCTCCCAGGTGATCAGAGGTGTGGGCACTCCCCTGATCTGGCACTCGAAGCGGGCAGCGCCCCCTACTGGCACGCGCTGCGGCTGCGGGTCCGTGTGGAACTCAGACAGGTCTGTGGAGTGGACAGAGGGAAAAGGTCATACCGCATTAAGGAACTCTTATTTTTTGTAAGCTACGTGGATGTACATACAGGAGCCCTTAAGGCAAACGGTTCTTAAAACACAAAAGACACGTTCAGAGATTTACACAAACTCAAACAACACTGAGCACACCGGAATCGTTTCCGATGAGTATGTGTGTATTTGGGACGCAATCCACCTCCAACTGGACTCGCCCCCCCCCCCCCCCCCCCCCCGCCATTAGAATGGCCGCTATGGGCAATGGCTGTCGATCTAGGGGTCAGCACCTACACTATTTTTGCTTTGAGAGCCATGGGGTCTTTAATGAGGGCAAGGAATCAAAACCTTGGTTAATCGTCTTGTCATGTAGGCGGTGCTCTTGCATAGTACAGAGTCCCCATCTCCCACTTGGGGCATATAACATAGGCCGGACATAACAGCACCCCCTATTGGCCTGCCAACACCTGCACCAGCACCATCTGGTGTCCCATCCCAGAGCACACCAGACCAGCCCGCTCACACCAGCAATGCGGGGCAGGAGGCCAAGGTGCTCACTAATATTATTAAAAAGCTATGATGTCAACTAAAGAACCGTTAGATTAAGTAGATTCAATATTTAAACTTTCAACAGTGAAAGAAGACAACCTAACCTAAGTCTAAAAAATACATGGATATTCATTGGATATCGTGTGAAGGTTAAATGAATAATACAAATATAATATAATATAAATGCATACAACCTCCACTGTGTTATTGCCAAATACAGGATGGCATAACCCACTATTTATCTCCTCAAGGCCGAAATGCCGCAGCAGATTAAAGCTTCCTAACAGAACAATTTCCTCCACCTTCACACCCGGGCTGACGCAAACGGGAAGGCCTGCCCACCTCTTTATGGCTGCCCTCCTGTGTACTCATCGCTCTCAGGGTTGGCTATAAAATCCTCATCAAATATGCCTGCACAGACAGACAGAGGACACACACATGCACATACACACACACACACAAACAATGAGACCCCAACCGGGTTCATGGACAAGCCCTAACTCAAGAAACCAATCATGCCACCCACTCCAGTCTTGGGCAGACTGGTGGGCCCACGGCAAAAACTGCAACTTCAGCCACAGTGTCCTCCTCCTCCAGAGACCTACTGCAACGCTCTGCATGCTGGGAAATTGAGTTTTAATCTTGATTCAAGCTAATTCATGGAACGGTTCTCCAGGATCGATCAAGGGCACAGCATTGGTGTGCATGTTTATTACATTTCTGCTTGTTTAGTAGAAGAACACTACGACTTCTACTATTACAAATACTACGAACACTGAGCGATATGGATACCGCCACTACTTCTACAACAAAAGCAACAAAGAACAAGAAGAAAGTCACCTATTCAATTTCGTTGTATAGGTGACAGGTGTGCAATGACAAATAGAGTATATCTACCTACCCACCTACCTACCAACCTACCTACCCACCCACCTACCTACCTACCTACCCACCCACCTACCTACCTACCTACCCACCCACCTACCTACCTCACCCACCCACCTCCACCTACCTACCTACCTACCACCACCACCCACCACCTACACCTCACCTACCTACCTACTACCTACCCACCCACCCACCCACCCACCACCCACCCACTAGCTACCTTACCTACCTACCTACCCACCTACCCACCTACCTACCTACCTACCTACCACCTACCTACCTACCTACCTCCACCTACCTACCTACCTACCAACCCACCTACCTACCTACCTACCTACCCACCTACCTACCTACCTACCCACCCACCTACCCACCTACCTAGCTACCTAGCTATCTATCTATTTATCTATCTATCTAAATAACTAAAAAGCACAAGCCCTAAATTGGACGCCGTGCTTTGCTGCCCTTCGCCACAACGTTGAGTGGCCTGACTCACGCGCACTTTCAGGAGGTAAAAGCATCGGTTAAATGAATAAATGCCATGTAAATGTAAAGGGAAATGACAGCCGGCCACCGAGGCTGCTTGCTTTCATGCACTAAAGCAATCCCAGGTACAATAAGGTAGGGTGCCAGGGGAGCACAATGTAATAACATGTTTTTTATAGCATTACATTTATCAAATGGCACGAGGAAAGACGAAAGTACAACATCATAAGAAAGGACAGAAAGCATATGGCGTTGGGGGAAATGAAAACGTACAACGATTGGGGACCCTATACGCTAAATGGTTGTGATTCATTAAACAAGTGTCGAAATTAAAAAAAAGTAAGAGTATCTCGCGGAAAGAGCAGAGCGAGGATAAAACTGAAGATACACAAGACGACAAACACACTGGTGAACCTTTTTCTAAAAGCTTTCGGAGTTCCTCGTCTGGTTCCTGTAACCAACTGTAACACGTGAACCGCGCTTTGAGGCGGAACCGATCCAGGAAAGAATGGTTGAATTATCCATGGAGGCTTAGCCAACACGTACAAGACCCATCGACCCCAGCGGTTTCTAAAGGTGGCTGCTGGTAGCCTGCACAGGGCAGCCTGCACAGGGCAGCCAGGACAACATCGGTAGGAGAACAATGTGTAGGGGATGTATTGAGTATAAATGGATGAATATCTTGATAGAATGTGCATGCTTTTATTTCACGCTACGACCACCCGGGTGGGCTGGCCTACCGCGGGATCAGCCCACCCTTGACTCATCAATTTTCCACCGTTGGCCGTAATCCACTCGATTGTTCTCTGGAGCCAAACCAAACCGAGGCAAGTTTCTTAAAGAGTGCCCAAGGGCTGACCCACAACCTGGGGCTAGTCCCAGTGTGTGTGCTACTGGTCTTCTGGTCCAGGACCAGCAACAGCTCCAGAACTAGCAGCAGGTCCAGGACCAGCAACAGATCCAGGACCAGTAAGGGGGTCCAGGCCTAGGGGCAGATTCATGTGTTTTTCTGCGCCACACGTGGCTCTCAACGCCGAAGGAGTGGATGATTAACCCTGAGACCTGGGGTTATGACACACACACACACACACACATACAGACACACACACACACACACACACACACACACACACACACACACACACACACACACACACACACATATACAGACACACACACACACACACACACACACACACACACACACACACACACACACACACACACACACACAGCCACACAACGGAAACAGTTTTACCTCCAGAGGGGCCTCCCTTTGGGGGTCCCACACACAGTGCCTGGTTATCAGCGTGTGAATGGGTGTTGCACAATTGTACTTGCATTCATGTTTATGTTTTAGTGCATTTGTATGCGTGCGCGCGTGTGTGTGTCTTTCTGTCTGTGCCTGCCTGCATGCACGCATGCATGCGTGTGTATGTGTGTGTCCGTGCGTGTACGTGTGCATTGTTGAGTGCTGGCTGACCTTTATTGTCCCTTTATGATCTTGATAAATCGACTTGTTCTGCACATGCGTAGCATGCTACAATGTGCATGTGCGTGCGTGTGTTTGCGTGCGTGCGTGCGTGCCTATGCTGAATAAGGGGCTGATCAGCAACAGTGGCTGCATCCCAGCATCGCCCCGGTGGGTGTTCCAAGCAGAACTCCAAGGAACAGTTGAAGTTCCTCCACACATCTGTAAGACCTGGTCATCTCCGGGTCTGAAGGTGCAACTCCTTAACCGACAGGCGAGCTGAGGGGAGCAGCGAGCTAAGCCTAGCTTCTGACCAACGGTCAGAAGCTAGGTTTAGCTTGTTGCTCCCAAGGAAGGAAGACATGACATATCCCGTTGAAACAATAAATACAAACACGATGGAACAAATACAAAAGTAATAGATAAAGAAACCGATTGAGAAAAACTAGATGAAAAGACGATGTTGATTACTGTTTTGCAATTGCTGTGGTAGTAGTATTAATAGAAGTTAAGGTTGCACCATTGCTATGATTAATGTTTCCAGCGGGAGAACAAGTGTCTTAATGAAATTGCCAGTGTTGATCCCTGGATTGTGATCCCTAAAACATAAATCGGTGTAATCCTTGATGTGAGACACTCTGTTCATCTTCTAATCTCTTCCTCCACTGCTAGTTTGCGTCTGTGATTTTCCTAGGATGTTTTCCAATTGCATCTCCCCCCTATCTCGTGATCTTTTTTTGAACACTGTGTATCCCTTTTGTGACCTGTATAGCAAATGGAGGAAATTCATTAAACAAGCATGTCAATCAAAGATAGTCTATAAATAAATTAGGATGAAGAATAAGAAACACTGTGAACTAATCACAGTGTTGAATGGGAGCACCTTTTTCAAAAAAGGAGTTTGTTTTGGAGTCTAATAATTATATATATTACCCTCATATGTTTTTACTTTACTCCATATCTGTCAACTAACTGCAAAACTAAACTAACGATTGAATGAGGGAATCCATGGACCATAGATGAAAATACCTATTCAGTTAACTCTGCTATAGAACCTGTTCTGTACATGGTCCCTGTCAACTAAACCAATAAATTAAACAAAACTAAACAAAACTATTCATCCCTCGTTCTTGCTCTTTTTGCTTTTACACTCAACCCTCCCTTTCCCCCTCTCACCCTCTTTGGCCTCGTCTGTCTTGTTCTCGGGCCCCACAGATATCATGTTTCACGTGCCCCCCTCTGTTTCTCCCTTGCTCATGCCTGTGCTATCTAGTAAAGATACATCAAGGCTTTGCGTTTAGCTTGACAAACACTTTCTGACACTTTATTCAGGGCAGCTAGCCTCCCTTCCTTTTGATTTCACATGTTCCTCGGCCATTTTATGAGCTGCCGCTGACATTTTAAGTGGAGGTCCTTAAGTCAGTGGAATACTGATAGACTGACTGACTGCCAGAAAGACAGACAGGCAGCCGGACAGGTAGTCACACATACAAATAGGCACACACACAAACACACACACACACACACACACACACACACACACACACACACACACACACACACACACACACACACACACACACACACACACACACACACACACACACACACACACACACACACACATACACATACACACAGTATGAGGCCTTTTAAAGTGGTTGGCATTAAGTCAAAAGTATATTTTTAAAAATGTATTGATGGGGCCACACTCATGTTGTATTTCACATCAGGATTCAGCACTTAGTGACAATTTTATTTTAAAGTGTCTGGATTTTGAATTGGTTTAATAATTCACAGTAAGGATATCAAATCTGAAGCGCTTAACAGTAATATATATATAATATATCCGTTCAGCCTCAAGTTTTAATCGTTCAAATATAATTTGTCGTTGTATAATCCTTTTTGAAAAGTCTACTATCAGACTATCATCTTTATTACTTTTATGAATCTCCCAATGCTTTAACGAAGCACATAAAATGTGAAAAAATGATTGGAATGTGAACAGAGATATGTTTTTATACATTCTATTCATCTGGAGAGGTGAGTCATGCTTTTTTGTTAATTATTCTTTTCAAATAAGCATACTGCTCCAGTTGCTTTCCTGTATGTGCATTACGACCGCTCTGACTGTAATCACTTAATGGCACTCTGCCTTACCTGTTAATACTGCTGAAGGTTGAAGCATATTACATATTTGTTGTTTTTATAATTCTGTTGAACCACTCACTCACTCTCTCTCTCTCTCTCTCTCTCTCTCTCTCTCTCTCTCTCTCTCTCTCTCATCTCTCTCTCTCTCTCTCTCTCTACTTCTCTCTCTCACTCACTCACTCACTCACTCACTCACTCACTCTCTCACTCTCTCACTCTCTCACTCTCTCACTCTCTCTCTCTCTCTCTCTCTGCGAACGCATATATTGTGGCGACTCCTCTAGAGTCGCGCAGGGGATCCTGAGAGGTGCGGTTTTCAGTTGATAAAAGGTTTTTTTGTCAGAGACTGTGGCGCTCCAGTCCAGACGGGAGGGAGAACGGGGGCTCTGGCGGCCAGCGGAGTAGTCGCCAGGTTGTGCCCCGGGACCTCGGCCTCTGCCCGGTTGCTGCATTCCCTGTGGCCCTGTGTCTGTTTTTGCGGCTCGCGATGAGGACTGCCGAATCTGCGGGAGGTTCGAGAGGCCATCCGCCGGGCCGGGTTGCGGCTGAACCCTGCCAAATATTCTCTTCTGGCCAGGGAAACGTTGTTCTTGGGGCACTTGGTGAACGAGCATGGCATAGCCACTATCCCGGCCAAGGCGGCAGCGGTCCGGGACTGGCCTCCCCCCGTCAACGCCGGGGAACTGCAGTTTTCTGGGCCTGGCGGGGTACTACCGCCGGTTCGTTAAGGACTTTGCTAGGTCGCCAGCCCCCTCTACTGCCTAACCGAGGCGGGCCGGCCGTATGTCTGGGACAATGCCTGTGCCACTGCCTGTGCGGCCTTCGCCCGACTCCAGGCGGTCCTCACCTAGGCCCCGGTTCTGGCTTAAGCCAATGCTGGTGGTCCTTTCATCGTCGACACCGATGCCAGTAACGTGGGGGCTGGTGCGGTCCTCTCCCAGGGGGTGGGAGAAGGGGAACGACCTGTGGCCTACTTCAGCCGCACTCTCAGTCGGGCGGAGCTCGATTATTGTGGTCCTGGCCGTGCGGCATTTCAGTCCATACCTGCATGGCAAGTGCTTCCTGATCCGCAACAACCATGCGTCCCTCACATGGCTCTTCAGCCTTAAGAATCCTGAGGGCCAGGTGGCTCGATGGCGGGAGGTTTTGCGGGAGTACGACTACGAGATCCAGCATCGAGCGGGGCGTCTCCACAGCAACGCCGAGGCACTCTCCCAACGGCCCTGTGTGTCGCTACTGCCTGCGGCAGGAGGAGAGGGCCCACAAGTCTCCGATGGTGGCAGCTCTCCAGACCACCAAGGCTGACCAGACCATCGGTGAGGCGGAGGGGTACCATTTGCTGACGGCGAGTCAGATTGAGCAGCAGCAGTGGGCTGACGAGACCCTGGCGTTGGTGAGGGACTTGGTTGGAGGCGAGGGCCTGAGGTGAAGGCCTACCACTCCCAGTGGGGGTGCTTCCAGCTCCACGATGCGGTGGCCCACCAGATGGCAGGACCCCAGTGGTAAGGGCGACGTTCTAAAGCTGTTGGTGCCCCGTGTGCTTCGTCCCCAGATGCTGCAGCTGGTCCACAGCTCGGTGGGAACGGGGCACTACGGGAACGCCAAGACCCTGCATCGCTTGCGGGGGCGGTTCTACTGGCCGGGCTGTCGACGGGACGTTGAGCTGCACGTCCACTGCTGTGACTCCTGTACGGCGCAGAAAGGGCCTGCCCAGCGTTTCCACGCCCTGCTCCAGCAATACGTTGTGGGAGCACCGATGGAGCAGGTGGGGGGCGACGTCCTGGGGCCGTTTCCAGTCACCGACTCCGGCAACCGCTACGTCCTCGTGGCCATGGACTCCTTCATCAAATGGCCTGAGAGAGAGGCTGGTGAAGGTGATGTTTGCCCATTTCGGGGTCCCTGCCGAGCTCCACAGCGACCAGGGGCGGAACTTCGAGTCCCAGGTTTCTGGGGAGATCTGCCGGCAACTGGGGGTGCACAAGACAAGGACAACGCCGCTCCATCCCCAGAGTGACGGGTTGGGCGAGCGATTTAACCGCACCCTGGCCACCCAGCTCGCCATCTTCCTCAGCCAACACCGGGACTGGGACCGCTACCTGCCGCTGGTCCTGTGGTCCTATTGGATGCAGGAGTCCAGTCAATGCATGCCGGCTGTCCTCATGTTCAAGCGGGAGCTCCGGACACCGGTGGACGTGGTGTTCGGATCCCCGCCCGAGCCTGAGATCGCTGGGGGTGCGGCTATGGACTATTTCCGCAGGCTGAGGGATCGCCTGCTGGTGGACCATGACTACAACCGCTAGGCTCAGGCTGCCTCAGGGGTGAGGCAGAAGAGGGGCTATGACACTCGCTGCCGGGGACCAGCGTTCACACCCTGGGACAGGGTGTGGGTGTACTGCCCCGTCAGGAAGAGAGGGATCTGCCCTAAACTACAGAGCCACTGGCATGGGCCTGGGGAAATCATCGGCAGAGTGTCCGAGGTGGTGTACCACCTGCGGATGCCGGGCGCCCGGGGGCGTGTGGTGGTATTGCACTAGGACAGACTCTCGCCGTACCGCCCCCTCGCCCCGGTTGTGGCTGGCGAGGGAGGTGGACCTCCTCGTGGTTCCCCGCCCCCCCCCCCCCCTGCCCCTGCCGGTTCCCCGGGCGGGGCCATTGGCCCTGCAGTTGCCACCCCTGGGGGGGTTCAGTGGCCTAGCCGGCGGCGCCGGGCCCCTGGAAACTTGAGGGACTATGTGTCTGGTGATGGGGTCGTCGGGGATGACTGACCCCTCAGGTGGGAGCTGTGTGGTGACTCCTCCGGGGTCGCGCAGGGGATCCTGGGAGTTGCTGTTTTCAGTTGATAAAAGGGTTTTTTGTCGTCCTTTTTTGTTATTAGGTTAAGTGGGGTTAATGGGTTCAGGGTGTTATGTGGTTGTGTGTAGTTGTGTGTTGTTCAATGTTAGCATGTGTGTTTATCATTGCCACCACCGTCACTGACCATGACATGTTTGTTCGTTGGGTGTGCTGTTTCCTTATGAGTTGTTGGTGTGGAATAAAAGTAGCCTGCAGTCGTGCGGTGTATGGGACGGAGAGCTACAGTTGAATTAAGCCTGACTCTGTGTACTTCTAGGCCGCCGTTACAATATACACAGCAAGCAACCACATGCGCACGCACTACCCACACACACACGCAAGCACACACCGCATGTCAACACAAAGGCAGCGACACATACACGGAAGCGCACACGTGCACACTAGGGCTGCTGTGACGATACGAGTATCGAAACCGAAATCGTGACACTCAAAGCCACAAACTTGTCTCGTGGTGTGAGAAGGCAGAAGCGCGATATGCCCTTTCTAACTCTCCGGTCAAATTGTCAGATTGAAATTTGCTAATAATTTGTCTAAATAATAGTCTGCTGACACCGCCCCCTCTTATCGATGCCGTAGGTATGCGACGAGATGCCCTCTCTGTGATGACAGCTCTCCGTGACTACGGAGGATTGCATTTCTCCACAGCCGTCGAAGTCCATATGCGATATGAATGACATTTATCCAGCGTGGGCCAAGCGAGAAAAATTGCCTGTGTGATCCCTGTCTCTATTGTTTTGTGTGATTCAACCGGCAGTTGGTCTGCTTATACTGTAGGTCGGAATGAAGCGGCCACCGATTATTGACAGGATGGGTACTTCATTCTACCAGACTCGTTTGCTTCTTCACTTCACACACACGCTACCGCTCGCTCTCCTCGCTCGTCAACTCACTCGCTGATGTCACTCACACACACACACACACACACCTGCCATTCTCGGGCACACACACACAGACGCTACTCGTATTAAAACATATTAAACATTTTGCATTCTATACGGCCTGATTATGTCATTATTTAAGCTACGTAGCCTAATAAGTAGCGCTAATAAGATATTTCACTAAACCACCAAACTAGTTGAGGGTTTTTGCCTACCTGCAAGCATCCTCCAAATGCAATCTTTGGTTATTTATTCATTAATTTTGCTATACTTTAATAGTATTCTTTCTGTTCAAATCTGTTCAGTGTTCGAAATTATTTGTTATTAAATGTTACATTAAGTTAATTGTTACATAAGGGTTGTTTAAATAAAATGTTTTATAAATTTCAAAAAATCGTGGGATGTATCGAATCGTGGGTCAAATATCGTGATACAAACCGAATCTTGTTGTTGTTGTTGTATCGTTACAGCCCTAGTGCACACACACACGCACGTATGCATGTGATACTCGCCCAGGTAAGAAATTCCTTTTAAACACTGTCGACAAACTGCTAGGTAACACGTTCTGTCTATATTAATTGCGATAACATTTAAACTCAACAAGCAACGGCGTTCATTTGGTCACATAAAAAACGTTAAATTCAAACATCGCACCGACATATCAACACAGTCACGTGACTCTTAAAGAGACAGTGTCTCTATAACGCAGAGCGAAACATGTCAATAGCACAGTATTGAATTATGTCTATAGAGTCAAACACAAGACTACACTTTGTTGCTCCAATCTAATATTACTCTCCTCCTTGAGCCTCCCGAAATGTCTTTACACTTTGTTGCTCAAACTTAATCTTACTCCCCGGCTCCTTGAGCCTCCCCAAATGCCTTGCGATATTGATATCCCTCCCTCCCCCCTGTGGACTGTTTTAGTTGTTTTATATTTTGTGTGTATGCTCTGTGTGACTGTAGGCTACTGCTGCCTGTCTTGGCCAGGACACTGTAAGAGATGTTTAATCACAATGATGAATTAAATTTTTTTTTAACATTTAAAAAATATTGAAATGTTGGCACTGCTTTTAAGAGTACTTTGTGGTGAACGAATGTTATAGGTTGTAAAATTAAAGGCAAAAGGTTATTATATTTTGCGCTCAGAAATTTGTTACATTATCGACTGGGGTTTCAACATTATTGCTAAAACTAGTTTCAATAATAATGTTAGAAATTGTGTGCATGTGCCTGGCCTGTAATAGACTACAAATAAACATGAACAATAACCTCGAGATAAGGATCAACCCTTTTAACAACTCACAAAACAATGTATCCGCAAAGAGGCTTTGTGAAGGCCTTTCTGTGGCACCTTGTACGGCACCGACTCACCCAGAACCAAAATCAACTACGATACTGAAGCACTGACCTTGGGACACGAGACAAAGGGGCAGTAATCAGCCAGTACATGCAGACCCTTCCACCAGACTCACTAGCCCCCCCACTGACAGACACCCCTCTACTACCCCCCCCCCCACCCCACCCCACCCCCTTTCCTGTCCCCCATCACCGTGCTCTCTCTCAACAGGTCCTCGTCTAAAACAGCTGACACAATAAGCCCCCGCTCCCCGTAGAAAACGTCCTGATGAACAACGCTCACAGCTGATTGCAGAGGCCCACTTCACACAGAAGAGGGAAGGAGACTTTTATAGTGGAGTGGTGTGTCACTAAAGTCTCTCTCCCCTTGGGTGTCTCTGTGTGTTTGTGAGGGTCTCTCTCTCTCTCTCTCTCTCTCTCTCTCTCTCTCTCTCTCTCTCTCTCTCTCTCTCTTCTCTCTCTCTCTCTCTCTCTCTCTCTCTCTCTCTCTCTCTCTCTCTCTCTCTCTCTCTCTCTCTCTCTCTCTCTCTTTTCCTTTCTCCCTAACAATCTATTCATCTCTCTCTCCCTCCCGAGCCCCTTCTCTCTCTAGCTCTCTCTCTCTCCACACAGTATCAGTTGCTCCCTCTCTCTATCTATAACGCTCTACAGTTTCATTCTCTCTCATCAGTCTCCCTCTCAACGGTCTGTCTCTCTCTCATCAGTCTCTCTCTCATCAGTCTCTCTCTCTCTCTCTCTCTCTCTCTCTCTCTCTCTCTCTCTCTCTCTCTCTCTCTCTCTCTCTCTCTCTCTCTCTCTCTCTCTCTCTCTACATTATCAGTCTCTCTCTTTCTCTCTGACTCGAAAGTATCATTCTCCATCTCTCCGTCTCTCTCTCTGCACATTATCATTCTCTCTCTCTCTCTTTCTCTTGGACTCTAAAGTATCAGTCTCTCTCTCCCTCTCTCTCTCTCTGTCTCTCCACATTACCAGTCTCTCTCTCTCTTTCTCTCCGACTGTAAGGTATCAGTCTCTCTCTCTCTCGCTCCACATGACCAGTCTCTCTCTCTCTTTCTCACTGACTTTAAGGTATCAGTCTCTCCCTCTCTCTGTCTCTATGTCCTCTTCTCTTGTTATGCCTGACTCATCACGCCTCCTTCGTCTTATTGGGTTTTCGTTCTCTTGTTGCTCTAATCCAGATGCCCACTTAGAGAGGCCTGCTTTGTACGGAACAGTACCTGTTCCCAGGACACACACAACCACACACACACACACACACGCACGCACGCACACCCGCACGCACACACACGCACGCACGCACGCACACCCGCACGCACGCACGCACGCACACGCACACCCGCACACACACACACACACACACACACACACACACACACACACACACACACACACACACACACACACACACACACACACAGACACACAATAAGACCCCTGTCTGAGTCAGAGGACAATCAAGTTCATCTCAAGCAGAGCAATGGAATCATCCTGAGAATTTGTTTGGGTGTGTGTCTGAGTGTGTATATATGTGTGTGTGTGTGTGTGTGTTGTGTGTATGCATGTATGTCTGGGTGTGTGTGTGTGTGTGTGTGTGTGTGTGTGTGTGTGTGTGTGTGTGTGTGTGTGGTGTGTGTGTGTGTGTGTGTGTGTGTGTGTGTGTGTGTGTGTGTGTGTGTGTGTGTGTGTGTGTGTGTGTGCAAAGTTTGTACGTGTATCCGTGTCCACACGCGTGTCTGCGTGTATGTGCATTGAGTAGTTTATAGCAAATCAGCAGGAACAAAGCACAATTAGTTGTGCGTGTGTGTGTGTGTGTGTGTGTGTGTGTGTGTGTGGTGTGCGTGTGTGCGTGTGTGCATGTCATAAAACCATGAAGCACGGTGATGAAACACATTCGATGTGCTCTTTTTCGTCAGCGGTTCAGCTAACTTCTCCTCAGCTCATGAATCAACGCTCCACCACAGCCCCCACCAGGAACCGGTGGGCGATACTCCCCTCATGTGCACACTGCATTCAATCATTTTAAAAAGGCTCCTCCTTCTCCTCCTCCTTCTACTTCTCCTCCACCTCCGTCTCCTCCTCCCAGCTCTATTTCTCTTGTCTATTTTATGAACAACACATAAAACACACTTCTTTGGCATCAACACCTAGAGTTTCGAGTCGTAACTTCGTACGATCACATCAATGCGGCGGTTGCAACGCCTTGCTCAGTCCAGCTCTGTTGGTTCTGACCCCCGGTTCCTCTGCTAACCCACTGACTGCTGGTTCTGACCCCCGGTTCCTCTGCTAACCCACTGACTGTTCGTTCTGACCCCCGGTTCCTCTGCTAACCCACTGACTGTTGGTTCTGACCCCCGGTTCCTCTGCTAACCCACTGACTGTTGGTTCTGACCCCCGGTTCCTCTGCTAACCCACTGACTGTTGGTTCTGACCCCCGGTTCCTCTGCTAACCCCACTGACTGTTGGTTCTGACCCGTCCTGCTAACCCACTGACTGTGGTTCTGACCCCCGGTTCCTCTGCTAACCCACTGACTGTTGGTTCTGACCCCCGGTTCCTCTGCTAACCCACTGACTGTTGGTTCTGACCCCCGGTTCCTCTGCTAACCCACTGACTGTTGGTTCTGACCCCCGGTTCCTCTGCTAACCCACTGACTGTTGGTTCTGACCCCCGGTTCCTCTGCTAACCCACTGACTGTTGGTTCTGACCCCCGGTTCCTCTGCTAACCCACTGACTGTTGGTTCTGACCCCCGGTTCCTCTGCTAACCCACTGACTGTTGGTTCTGACCCCCGGTTCCTCTGCTAACCCACTGACTGTTGGTTCTGACGGTACCCAGGGAGCACCTACTTGCCAGGAGCACGGTCAGGGTCCGGCTGGTTAGGGTCCCCAGGGCGCTGGAGCTCATACAGCTGTACCCCCCCTCCACGCCCGGGCCGCCGGGGGACAGGAGGAGGGACCCGTTGGGCAGCTGCTGCCGGTGGTCCCGGGGGTCCCGGGGGTCGGCGTAGTCCAGCTGGTCCCGGTGGTCCGGGTGGTCCGGGGCTAGGGGCCGGCCCTCCCTCAGCCAGGTGACGTTGTAGGGCATCTCGCTGGAGCCCAGGCTGCAGTCCAGCAGCAGGCGGGCGGTCGGCTCCAGAACCACCTGGACGGGGCCGGCGCCGCAGCTCAGCTCCACCGAGAGGGGCTTCTCTGTGGGGGGGGGGGGGGAGGAGAGGGGGGGGGACACAGGGGTTTAAAGTTTGCGCTGCAAGGCGGAGGCCGAAAAAAAACCGCTGTCGGTTTGCTGCATCTATGC
>OLKM01000024.1:597723-637723 GCA_900291075.1 Melanogrammus aeglefinus | reverse complement strand
CTTCTTAAGCAAAAAGTTCAGTTAGCAGAGCAATGCAGAACATAGGAAAGGCCTAGAAGCAGCTGTTGGACGTTATCAATGGATGACAGAGAGAATACAATTCGTGGAATGTCACAATTGGTCAATTCCAGCAACAGTGTATTGTTTGCTGTAGAGAGCATGGCAATGAGAAAGAGGGCGAGAGAGAGAGGGGGAGTGGGAGAGAGAGTGGGGGAGAGAGTGAGGGAGGGAACGAGAGAAAGAGTGAAAGAGATTACAACAGTAAAATAGAGGGGAGAGAGAGAGAGGGTGGGGATGGGAGAGAAAGTGAGGGAGAGAACGAGAGGAAGAGAACGAGAGAAAGAGTGACAGAGAGATTACAACAGTAAAAGAGAGGGGAGAGAGAGAGAGGGGGGGAGAGAGTGAGGGAGAGAACGAGAGATAGGGTGACAGAGAGATTAAAACAGTAAAATAGAGGGGAGAGAGAGAGAGGGTGGGGATGGGAGAGAAAGTGGGGGAGAGAACGAAAGGGAGAGAACAAGAGAAAGGGTGACACAGAGATTAAAACAGTAAAATAGAGGGGAGAGAGAGAGCGTGGGGGAGGGGGAGTGGGAGGGAAAGTGAGGGAGGGAACGAAAGAAAGGGTGACAGAGAGATTAAAACAGTTAAAAGGGAGAGAAGAGAGAGAAAGAGAGCGGGAGAGAGTGAGAGCGAGGGAGAGAGAGGGAGAGATAGAGAGGTTACAACCACAGAACAATCGTGGGGTAAATAAATCAATGGACTCTGAATGCTCTGGTTTGTTTCAGGATCAGGTTGGTGAGAGAGACTTGTCTCTGGTTTCACGGTCCAAACCACAAGTCCCAGAACAAGGACCCAGAGACCACCGGGGACTAACACACATCCCAGTTGTCTAAACACTCTAACAAACGGGCCCAAATCATCTCAAGTGGAAACGTCTTCTCTATCCTTATCCGGTTTCATCTTTTTATTGGAAGCAAATAAAAGAAAGAGGGCGTTAGTTGTGAAGGGGGGTAAGGTATTTTCCGTGTATGATTGATATCATGTTGCACCGTATTAGATATCATAACGCTTAAAGCTTAAACCTAATCTTTCACCGTAGTATTAAAGTATTCATTAATACGACACGATCCCATGTAATGACATTACCCTGATGTAACTCTAGTGTGTGTTCTTATCTGAAAAACAACGGCATTCACTGCTATACTTCTAGGTTATTTTCTCCGATGGCCAGGGTCACAGTTATTAAAAACATAATCTGAAAGATAATCTATAGGTGAAGCAATGAATAGCTCTGCTTCGATGTAAAATATATCAATGGCAAGGTCATGGCTCATGTCAATAAACAGTGATGTTAACATTTGGTAAAGGCCCTCATGAAAAAACCCAAGGACCAACACACACCGACAGATACTTGGGTATATATCCAACAAAATTAATGTAAGTGCATCTCATTTTTTTTTGTGATATTTTATAATTGTTTTATTTCACCTTTATTTAACTAGGAAGTGATCACCTTGAGATGGATATCTCTTTTACAAGTGAGCCCTGGACAAGGAAGCAGAACACAGATAACATAGGACAGACAAAGTGAATCAATGTATGCGCTTATATTAATTGGTGCACATGCCCATTTTGTTGCTGTGCGGTGTAACCTTTCTCCCAGTCTCTGCTGTGTGTTATGGGAACGACGCTCTTTGCCCAGCGGTGCTCAGCGTCATGCGTGGACCGGATCGCTCTACACCAAGTGTGTGAGTCACTCAGCAATGTGAACAGCTGCCTGGTCCAGAGTCACCCCGTCCCAGCTGTGTGTTCTCTCTCAACGACACGGCCAGGACCCTCACAGACTCTGTCATCACACCGCACACACTGACATGCGCCCACAAACACATGTGTGCAGCTGCGCGCACACAGATACACACATAAACATGGACACAAGCATGTTGTGTCCATGTTTATGTGTGTGTGTGTGTGCACCTGCGCGCACACACACACATAAACAAGGACACAACATGCATGTATGCTCGCACATGCATGTTGTTCGATGTTGTTGTTGTGAATAATTCTTAGACAAGTATGTACACACCCATGCATTTCTGAGTGCATGCGTGCACAAGCACACACACACACACACACAAAAGCAAACACACGCACGCTCACACATGAAGGTGGCAAATTCAATTTGCGTGATTCAAGGGCTTTGACGGACTGATATGAAGGAAAATGCACATGGGGGGGTAATGTCTGATTTAAAAAGAATCTATAAATACATTTAATTAAACAATAAACTACTGTGACACTTCCTCTAAGGATTGAGAGTTGAAGATAGCTTCCTCTTAAGGTAAGAGGATTGATCCAACGATGCTGGGATCATGTAGGGTTCATCTGTATCTCATCTAGATCTCCTTCCTTCCTTTGAGAGAAAGGGGCGTCCATCTTGGTTTATAATACTGACGGTGTTGTCCCGGTGGGCTGCATTGAAGCCCTCTGACAGGACATCACAAAGATCTAACTCATGTTCACCGCACCCTGCATGAAGCTCAGCTAATAATAATAATAGCATCTTTCTCCTTTGCTGCCTCCCTCGCTACCTCACTCCTCTCTCCTCCTCCTCCTCCTCCTCCTCTCCTCCTCCTCTTCCTCCTCCTCCTCCTTCCTCTTCCTCCTCCTCCTTCCTTCTTCTTCTTCTTCTTCGTGGAGTATAGAGATAATGAGTAAGGGATTATTCTCCAATTAACAAATAAAACCAAAACCCGTCTGATTCAGTTGAACGAAAGCCCTTCCTATACTTTCAGTTTTTATGAACACTGACAAAAAAAGCGTTTGTTATTGTGGGCTATAAGTTATAGGGGTACTTTAAGTTAAAGGGAAACTATAGGTTCTTGGGGTGCTTTAGGTTCTTGGGGTTCTATAGGTACTAGAGGTGCTCTAGGTCCTTGGGGTGCTATCGCTTTCAGGGGGGGGGGGTATAGGTTCTTGGGGGGCTTTAGGTTAAAGGGGTACTATAGGTTCTTGGGGGGGGTTAAAGGTTCTAGGGGTGCTCTAGGTTGGCTAGGTCATAAGAACCGAATTACGTGATGCTGTGAAAACGAACACACGCATACCTCTCCAAAATCACTTTATCATATTTCGCAAGCCGAAATAAGTCCACTTTAATGCGGCGGTCGGCAGCGGGGGGGAAGGTGGCGTGCAGCAGGGTGGCGGTTCCACGACCGCGTGTAAGGCACAACGTTCCTCTTTTGGTTGTACCTCCCTCCAACGCCCGCTGCTCTGAGGTTCCAGAACTGCCCTCCAATCACAGCTCTGGTATCCAGCATGCCGTAAACACGGCCCTCTGGTCAGCAGGGGGCCAGGGCCTCATTGCGGACACATGAGCTATATGTAGGGGGGGCCACCACCGGCGGTCAACAGACCGGAAACCCCCCGGGCCCTGCTCTCCCACACTCCCCCCGCCAAGAGCCACAGCACAGTCTGACGCAAAGATGTTTTTCGCACATTAAACAGCATGTGTACTCGAGCTGGAGGCTGTGAGCTCATATGGAATATTTATATATTTACACGCAATGTGGTGTCATATCAATACACATGGAAAGGATGACACATGCGGAAGCGCACATGCTGTTCGCCGAAGTTCAGTCGACTCCGGAGCTCTGAAAATTAACGGGCGCCTACAGGCCCCATCTGCATTCTATTTACACACTCGGGCTAAAGTTGCTTCACTCTCTGCACCTTGTTCTCTCTCTCTCTGCACCTTGTTCTCTCTCTCTCTGCACCTTGTTCTCTCTCTCTCTACACCTTGTTCTCTCTCTCTCTCTCTCTCTCTCTCTCTCTCTCTCTCTCTCTCTCTCTCTCTCTCTCTCTCTCTCTCTCTCTCTCTCTCTCTCTCTCTCTCTCTCTCTCTCTCTCTCTCTCTCTCTCTCTCTCTCTCTCTCTCTCTCTCTCTCTCTCTCCCTCTCTCCCTCTCTCTCACACACACACCACCCTCTGATTGCCAGCTCCCATGGGAGTCCTCTGGTCATGTGACTCGAAGAGACAGCAGCTCGGAATGGAAGGAATGTGATTGCATGTCAGGTTACCCAATGAGCCTTCACCAGAGAGAGAGAGAGAGAGAGAGAGAGAGAGAGAGAGAGAGAGAGAGAGAGAGAGAGAGAGGAGAGAGAGAGATTGAGAGAGAGAGAGAGAGAGAGAGAGAGAGAGAGAGAGAGAGAGAGAGAGAGAGAGAGAGAGAGAGAGAGAGAGAGAGAGAGAGAGAGAGAGAGAAAGAGATAATCTGGCTTCACACACACATTCACAAAAGTCAAAAACAACAAAATAGGCAAACGTTTATAGCTGTACAGAAGGGAGGACAAAACAATACGTTGTAAAAACAAGTCCCTGATGATTCCATACATCAGCTCCTAACCCGGGATCTTGTAAACCATAAGCATACACTGTGCTTGTTGGTTACCTAAGAGAGCAGGTTTGTGTAACACAAGACAAACATCACTGCCCCGCGCGCCGTCCAGGTCCCTTCCTTTGCACGCTTATCTGACAACGGTATCGATCAGAGCGCGGTGCTGGTCAGCGCGCACGGTGCGTGCGCGGGGTATAGTGCAACCGTTGCTAAGACCAAGGCCAGCACAGGGGGGCCTGGAAGCGACTCTGCCGCCGCGCCGACGTGCTCGCCATACACTGATCAAACAATCAACAAAGGTCTGTGTACAAACCCGCGTCCATGACCAACGCTCCCCCCCTTCGGTCTTACACAACGAAGAAAGAAACCTCTAGGAATCTAGACGTCCGAACGGGGGGTACGGGCTGGGGTCACGTTACGGTGGAAGCCAGAGGTTTTTACCGACAGCTACCCGGGGGCCGTTCTGACGACAGCACGGCCCACTCGGATCTATGACAACAATGATTGGAAACCGCTTTGTTTAAGTCATGTCTGGTTCTCTGGAGTTGTCGGTTAATTATATGAGGAGATCTAATGGATGAGTTATAGCAATATAGCATTCAGAAGAACCACAACATAGAGATACACAACGCAGCAGACTCAGAACACATTGACTGGACAGAGATACACAGTTGGAATTCCGCCCAGGGCGTCCTTTAATAATATGCATCCCAATTTAGCTGAGCATCTCTAGGGAGAGATGCACCAACAAATTAGAGCTGACACGCCCCTGCCTGCACATAACCCCCATGCATGCAGGGAATATTTACAGCAGCCCAAATAAAATTACTCTCACATGAGCGCGTACACCCGTCGTGTATGCGCATACATGAACACACACCAACACACACTTATGGGTGGAAATACATGTCAAACATACAAACAAGCTTAGGGATTCGAACACACACACACACACACTGTCTCCGTCACATCAGACACATGCAAGATTGACAAAGACACACAAACACACACAAACACCTACATGCAGAAATATGTCACACATAGAAACGAGCATAGGCCCTCAAACACACACACAAACACATGCACTGTTTCTGTCACAATCAGAGACATGTGGATTGACAACACAAACACACAAACAACAGTTTAGCATTCATGCTTAATGAGTCAGTCTTCCCCAACGCTGCTGTCTGAGAGTCTCAAGGGACAACGTTGAACACATTAAAATAGATTGATTCACACAAATTAATTTGAAGCAGGATAAGATGGTAATACACCTGTGCAGAGACAAAGTTCAAACAGCGATAATGACTGTTGTGTACACTGCACACAACAGTGTACATACTTTAAGAAGGGCATAAGCTTACAGATGTAATTGAAGCTAATCCATTGAGGCGGTCTGGCTTTAAAAGGCTGAGGGGAGACATTATCGCCTGGATCAAAGACCCAGACTGCTGATTTACATGAGGGCCGTCCGTAGATTCCCGTGATAATATCAGCCTCCGACATCCTCATATTTCAAAACCCTATAGTGTACCCACAGCAATATCTTCCTTTGAAGGAGAACATCGACTAGCACACGGCGCTCATCCGACAAAAAGAAGCCGGATATGGTGAGGCACAGAGATGCCGGACACTTGAAACACAGCACACGCAGACGACAAAAGAATCTCCTGTAAACATTCAATATTCATCAGTGTGGAGGAGAGATCACGCATTCATCACTGCCATGAAAGCAAGGCACTCTGCCCCCCGCCAACAGATGCCCTGGTAATGTGCCTATTTATGGTAAAATCAGGTTCTAGCATGCCTATACCGGTACAATCATGAATGTCCGCCTTCAAGGCTGGGGAATACAGAACAACCTGTAGGAGAGCTATCTATACTGTGTATATTTTGTTGTACACTTGAGGTATTATTCATAACTCAAGCGAGGTATGGGTTTTATAGATTTGTTCAGAGCAAACCGGATCTCGGGAGTCTGGAGCAGCATTTGTTATAGGGTTGAAGATTTAAAAGTCACCCCACAGAACACAACGGTCTTATCTGGGGAATATGTTGAGCTGCAATGGCAGCCGGTCGGGTGGCTGGTAATCCTGATAGGAATCCTTACCTTCCACGGCTGACTTTATGTCTGAATATGAATGTGAGGCGATGCCTTCCAGCAACTCCCCAAAGCTCTAAATGAAGAACATTAGCGGAAGTGCATTTTTGAATTAATGAAGCTAAAATAATAGAAAAAAGGGGCAAATACTTTCTGGAGACTATTTTTACATTTAATTCAGCCCAGGGTCAAATTCCCACAATGACAAAGTCATAGTGTTTAAGAGATATCACAGATAACAAATGTTAAATATTAAAGATAGATATTCAAGCGTATCAGCCTTGATGACTGCATAATGCATCAGCCTATGGACATTAGCATGCAAGTGTATTAGCTAACTATCTTTGACTGGCTATGGTTATATAGTACTCCGATAGTTTATCTACTCTGCATTTATACAAAATAGTATTCAGAGCTTCCTTTTAGCGACACTGCTGAGACAAACATGTCATTCCTTTTGCAATCTCATGATAGAATAAAAACAGCTGTTGGGTGTACACCTAAATAATTGCACTTTTCTGTTTCAATTTATGAACAGACGCCGATTTTGGAAACTAAACTTAACTATACTAGTCTAAATGCTGTTTACCACGGGTCTGAGGTTACACAAGGTCACTGCCTTAGCTGTGGGATCCCGGCTCATTTTCTACCCAGCTAAATGGCAATATCGGTTTTCGAATGACAAACAGCTCGGATGTCCTTGAACTGATCTCAGAGTTGCTGGTGGAATGTCACTGAGATTTAGCTTGAACCATAACTCCTGGATGTCAGTGGAAGAATAATCCATCAATTCAACACTGCAGCAACACACTCGAGCCCTGCCCGTCAAAAAGGTCACTCACACGCGCTCTGCTAGAGGTCTTTTAAGCTGAAAAGAACCTTGTGCACCATGACACCGCGATTCTAGGAATGTCCATTGCTCAGATGTAAATGCATGTGACCACCAGCCATGGCAACACGCCGTACAAACTACAATACCCACAGTCAATTTACCTGTGATTGACTGCAATTGTCACACCAGATTCACTCCGTCAGCACTGCCACCTTTGAACATACATTTGTGCCATGGTAGATATTAGTGAGTGTATTTGACAGATTACATTTTATTCTTTTCGATTAGTATAGCCACAGCGGGGGTACCTTATGCCTTTGGAAGATTTTCAGAATACATCAGGCTTTACCTGTCTCCAAAGACATTTTAGGGAAAAGATAAGAGTTGATTTGATCTTAAACAATTTTAGCTTTTTGGGCATGCAACAAGTAATAATCATATTAATTACAATGCCAAGTTTTATCTCATCCTCTATGAGGTGTCACAAGCGTGGTCTTTCACATAACCACCCACTATGGAGACTTGTTGTGTCAGTAATAGCAGCACTGTGCGAGTCGAATGTCGAAGCCTTATCTAAACAACGATCGTCGAATACAGGGGTTAACGGGTTAACACACGGGTAGAATTCACCGAAATAAATCGATTTCACGCGGTGCAATGAGACAAATCGACTGTATTAAATGGCCATTGCCTGGAGGGATAAATTATGAATAGCATCTGCATGGGCCACAGTGCATGCCATACTTCCACGATGAGTCACGAGCTTGTTGGACACAGCGTATCTGTGAATCCATTCCACACGCCTGCTCCTCTATATAGACCCTGGCCTTCTCCACATCTTCCCAGTGACCCCATTCATGTAGTCTGCCCTACCACCTCGTGTCACGTGACCAGCCGGAATGACTGTTTGGCGAGCCAATCCAATCGCCGGATGGGAGAGCGATTACAGGAGATTGGGTTTGAGTTATTTTGTTTTGCGCATTGTTTCGTTTTATCTTCAGAAAAAAAATGGGGACCACACACACAAAAAGACGCTCACACACACAAACTAAGACAAACATGCGCACACACACAATCATACACACACAAACTCGCTCACACACACAAACAGACAGACAGATGCTCACACACACACACACAAATAAACACACACAAGCACACAAAACACACGCTTACGCACACACAAACACCCTCACACACACTCAAAAACACGCTCACACACACGCTGAAATAAACTCTCAAAGCGTCGATCCCTCATAACAGTTCAGCCCAGTTGACATATTTTTATGTGTTCTTTGAAAAGAAAAACAGAGGTCTTTGTTGGTGGATGGGGTGGAGGGCCACCCCCCTGCCCTCCCACTCTCTCCCCACCCGTCCCCTGGTTGATTCACAACCCCCCCCTCCCCCTTCTCTCGGCGGCGAGTTCCCACCATTACGCCACAAGTTCAAGCACGGCCCTGCCGGTCTGACCCTGACATACAGTAGAACACACACACACTCAAACACACACAAACACGCGCGTTCAAGTTCCCTCACAAGCGCACACAGACACAAACATATGCAGGATCCCTCACAGTACACACACACACACACACCACACACACACACACACACACAACACACACCACACACACCACACACACACACACACACCACACACACACACACATTCATGTTCCCTCACAAGTATACACACACACACACACACACACACACACCCCACAACACACACACACACACCACACACACACACACCACACACACACACACACACACACACACACACACACACACACACAGACACGTTCATGTTCCCTCACAGGTACACACACACACCCACACACATTCATGTACACCCAAACACAAACACAAATTAACGTACAAACGCAAGCACACATAAAAGTGGAATGTACACAAAAATATCCTTTTCAATATCTGGATTTTGTTTAGCAATGCCAATGATGACAAATGTGGCTACATAAGTTGTTGACAGCTCTGATCACAGCCCTGATAATGTGAGGTAACCACATAGTCTTTCATCAAAGCTCTCGTGAATTTTTATCAAAGTTGATATCCAATAATTCATGGTCAGTCCAGCTAATATCATTTGCATTAACATTCCTTGTTGAATGTTCATATTTATATTTATATGATCATTTTCAGCCATAACATCCGCCTATGTTTGAGTCAACAAGTGTCCACTAACTGAAATAAGAGCAGCATTTACCTCCTTGGAGCAATCGTTACAAACATAACGTTTTGATTATTTTAATCGGTGAGTCGATCACCGTAATATGACATGGCTTTTTTATTTTCTGTTGACCAATATATTGACCAATGTATTGTTATATTCCAAAGTCCCTTTCCACAATTCAATACCATGTTAAAATAGACAATTATAAATCATCAATGAATCCTTGGGTAGTAACAACAAATACGCTTACTTGAAGATTCTCAGGGGAAAAGGGGGTTTGGTAAATGAACCAGGTGTAGACCCTGGAAGGTTATGACAGCTGACCGAGAGAGAGAGAGAGAGAGAGAGAGAGAGAGAGAGAGAGAGAGAGAGAGAGAGAGAGAGACGAGAGAGAGAGAGAAGAGAGAGAGACGAGAGAGAGAGAGAGAGAGAGAGAGAGAGAGAGAGAGAGAGAGAGAGAGAGAGAGAGAGAGAGAGACAGAGAGAGAGACACAGACGCAGACACAGACAGAAACAGAGACAGAGAAGACTCTGAGAAGTAAATTGACCGATAAAGTACAGACTCCCTGATAAGAAAAATAAAATACATAAAAGCAGACCACTCTTGGATTAGATCTGTGCATAAGAAAACTAGGCAGCGTTTCACCACAGAGACAGCATGTAGAATGTTTCAGAGAATCAACTGATTAACCTCTTGTTCCAACATGGGGGTAAACAACCAGCCTTTACCATCAACACTGATAACAGGACCCAACTGCTGTTGCTTAGAAAGCCTAGTTGATATTTATTATATTTTCAGCCAACTGTAAATAATAAAGAAAAAATACAAAAAAGTAGTATTATGGGTATGGACTAAGCAGATGGTGTTTATTGCTTGTGTCGGTCAGTCTACTAAAATAAAACAATGCAATCATTTAGAGAGGAGAACAAGATACATGATGGTTCTGGAATAGACACTGAGTTTAATATACTATTGTATATATGCATATTTATGCATATTATATCCATTTAGTTATACAGAGGTTCCTGGTGGTTATGCGTTGTATTCAAGCGACCGATATTACTTAAAATATATATTTATGTTCAAAATAAAGTTAAAATATCTAAGTAAAGCACGCACACACACACACACACACACACACACACACACACACACACACACCACACACACACACAACACCCACACAACACACACACACACACACACACACACACACACACAAACTTGTTCAAGCCTGATCAATCCCCACCACGCAATATTTAAATAACGCTTTTTGAGCTCCCTGAGGAGAATATAATGGAGCAGACAGGCTAGGGTTATGGTTACAGTGCATTACAATCACAACTCTTAACATCTCACTAATGAATCACAAACACAACACACCAGCCACCCTAATAGTAGCCTACACGCCCCCCATGGGTGACTTTGAGGTAGAGTAATTACTTATGCAGGTGATTAAGTAACAGGCCTAATGAGTTGTATAGAAGCAGCCACATAACGTGTTCCCTCTGACGGGCGACATGAGGGCCATGGTTTTCTTTCCTAAAGTGATCCTTCTCGTAGACCTACTTCTAAACGGGTCTTTGTCATGTAAATAGGCCTACAGCGGTAGCTCGCCTGCTAAACCCTAATATACCGTTTGTAACCCAGTGAGTAACATGTAGTCACTCTCCGCCACTGCCCAGATCGCTGACCTCAATACACACAAGTTGCACCAATAGGCCTACTGTGTACATTTAAAATATGAATGACAAGACAGCCACGAAGTTTCCAACCCCGTGTGTTTAGCAACCCCACGATCTAAAGGCAGTGTCCCCGGAATAGGTTATAAAGGGGCATAATTGCTAATAACCGCATAATTGCTGCCTGCCAAAAAGTGGATTGCGCCCAATATGGCTTTCCAACTAACGGGGCTAGACGTAGCACTGGCTAAGCACATTTTCGCACATCACAAAGCACCAGTAGGCCTACCCCTCGTTGTAATCATTGCGATCAGCACACTTGATCTCACATTGCCCTGGTGCTTCAAAGAGCAGGGCCGCCCAGCGGCAGAATGATGCGCTGCAGAGGACAGCGCGGACGCGGAGACGTGCTGCAACTTAGTAGGGGCTAATGCCTTATGATTAGAGAAACACGGATCATTCACAAAGTGTGCAGGCTTCGATCCGCGAGCAGCAATACAACACACGCAAATCCAGTAGCCCACCGCATCCAGCCCATGTAGGTGATCAGCATACGACTGACTGAGTCGGTCCCCCCCTACATCCCGTGTGCATGTTCAGGGGAAACCGCACTTGGGGTAGTAGATCAGACAGCCCGCTCACACGCACATGCATGCACTCACTTTAGGCATCAAGCAAGACGTTACCCCCCCCTCCCCCCCAAGTAAAAGCTTCAGTTTTGTTACCTTGCTTGGATGGACCGTACACCGCCAGCGAAAGTAGACACAACACCAGGAGATTGTTCACCGCCATGTAAAGCCTTTGATATCCACCAGAGGGGTAACAGCAGCGTGTGTGTACAATCAGCTCCGCCGTTATAGCGAGCATGCATGTACGGAAAACGAGCGATCGTCTCCAGCGGTGCGCAGAGGAGGAATATGTGTTAACCGAGCGGTGTTTGGGTACTCATCCTGGAGTGTGCAGAGAGAGCAGGTATCCCGTTAATCGGCGGCGAGCCGTCGTGTCTCTCGGCGCTTCATCGCCTTGTGAGTGAAAGTGTGTGTGTTGGCCGCTGCTGCTGTTCCACACACACACACACACACACACACACACACACACACACACACACACACACACACACACACACACACACACACACACACACACACACACACACACACACACACACACACACACAGACACGCACAGACACGCGCGCACCACACACACACACACACACACACACACACACACACACACACGCAGATACACTCGCTCATTCTGTGTACGTGTGCACACACACACACACACACACACACACACACACACACACACACACACACACACACACACACACACACACACACACACACACACACACACACACACACGCGCCTACACGTTCTAACGCACGTGGTGCGCGCACGGATATGTGTTTGCACGGATCTGTACATGCACATACGCACACAAGCACACGCATAAACACACACACAAACACGAAATCCTCGCCAGACACAACCCACCGGTCGGTGCTGTGATTGCGATTAAAACGCAGATAAGCTCTTGGTGATATGGCGCGCTTATCTGCGTATCGATCACCGAGGGTAAAGTTAGTTTCACATTCCTTATTAATATGATCTTCGACTGATTTCCAATGCTTCGAACGAAAGTCCCTGATCTGCGCTGCTGCCAAACAAAAAAAAAACTATTAAAATGACTGCTTGAGCATCCGCGGGTATTTGCTTGAGAAACGTCTCCATCTCCCTCCAATAGGCTACACATGTAGGCCTACAACTTCTCTATAGGCATGTTTCTAAATAGGCTGTTTTGGTAGACTGGTTTACGGTGCACTGACGGCTCTACTGTAGGGGGTGCAGCACGGAGGACGGTTCAACAGAGACGGACAACAGAACAGAACCACGTGAGGGCACATCTAACACATTACTACTGAAAATGGAGCATTCCACTCAGATGGCTTGTTTATCCACTGACGTGTGTTCCGTCCCATCACATCCACATCCACACCCCCATGTGACAGGTCTTCGGGATACACAGGGAGTCCAGAGGGGGGGGGGGACGGCATGGGGGACGGGGGACGCACATGGTCTTTCTTTAAAAAAAAGAGCATGGAGGAAGGCCAGAAACGAGGTGGGAGTATGTGGGAGTGTGTGTGTGTGTGGGGATTGGGGGGGGGGGGGGGGGTGAGGGAGGCAGGCGGCGTATTTCTCGCGGGGACGATGGAGGCTCCAGTCCGGGGGTGAACCGGAGCTGGCCTCGTGCGCCATGTGCTGCTGAGGGACCCGCTCACTCTCGTATGCAAACACGTAGCAGCGCGAGCCAGCTGGAGCCAGCCCTGCAAACAAAAGGCTGGCCTCCCTTGCGCTGTGGGCTCAGCAAACGCAACGCCGCCTCACGGCTTGGCCGCCGCGCGCTCCGCTCGTCTCCGAGACGCGGAGGAGAGGAGAGGCACTTACCAGTGACTCAATTGATAGCCTATCCATTTAAAAGCACACCGAGTGCGCCTTAATGTCCCTCCCCCGACAAAAATAGAGACAAATAAATACAAGGGCTTTAATTGTGTAACATTTTAGGCTATGAGGACATTGATGCATCCTCCGTGGTTACCGCATCGATACGCGAATAACAATAAAAATCAAATAGGCTACATCTATTTCAAATGTCAACTGATAAATGTATGGCTCTTTCAAACGAATAGTAAAAAGGCCACAGCACACTACATTCTAGGATGATGGATTCATTCACCTTCAAACATGCAAAGTAAATTCTTCCCCTTTGTGTGACATCACATCTCACAAGTTATCGGTTTCGGAAATATTAATTTAACGGGTAATACCAGATTGATTTGAACTGATGAAATGAAATGGGATGAATCCATTTCCCAGGTGCATCATAAAAAGCAAGTGCCGGCGCCTTTCTGATTACGTTTGCTCGGTCTCTGTGATTGTGGTCAAGCTGTAATTTCCCTGTTTCTCCTCCCAGCTGCCAACACGTAATGAAAACAAACTAGCAGCTGTTCCGCAATCCCATCACAGCGTGCTACAATATAAACGCCTTTGCACAGGAGAGATTCCCTTAATTCTGTCACCTCTATTGAGCACATGCTCATATCAGGCCCACTCGTTCGGCTCTAGACCTATAGTATGTATATTGCAGTCTATTGTTCCCAGGTGTTCCTTTGTCTCTCCGTTCAGGATTTGACAGAATGTATGCAACATGCGCAAATGAGTACTCACAGATTTGATTTGCCATCTCAAACGATACATAATCCGACACTCATTCTGTGGGTGAACCTGGTCGTTCACCTGAGGCCCAACGAGCCTGGGACAGTGTTTGATATCCTGCCTTAATGATGTTCCTGGTTAGGGGGGGGAGGGGTAGCCTTCCCAACCAGTCTCACCAATAGAGGACCCCCCTCTGTCAGGCTGAGCGTGTGTCTCGCAGGTGCGGCAGCAGAACGCCACACATTAAGCGCTCCTTTGTTGCTGTGATTGGACGACAAGCTCTCGTGACCACATTCAAAACCCCTTCTTTTCAGGTTAACCCAATATGTGTTCCAGATATCACAGGAGCCTCGTCCCTCCGAAGAATGCCTTCTCTCACAGTTCATATGAGTTCAGGCCCCAGAGACAGCTGTCGGGCACATCCAAAGACAGAAAGGGCCAAGTGGAAAGAAATGCTACCCCCGGTTAATGCACGGCCCCACCGAGGCCCATTATGCTGCTCAACGTGTCTTGTTCGAGTCAAGGGAAGGCGTTTTACTTGTTTTTCTTGGCAGCGATGACCACGTTTTTGTTGTGTTTGTGTCCTTAACAAACGACATGAGGGCTGTGGGTTATTATTAGATATAACTGGCGGCAGCACGGCTCTGTAGGAAATGAGGGAAAACAAGTTGATTGTGGGAGTATAAGAGGGCAAGGCGGCGAACCTCTGCTAAGATACCCCGTGACGACAAGGTTATAATGAGGAGGGGAGGGGGGGTTCATGAATAATTAAAAGAGAGGTTAATAACGTTTTGTCCCAAAGCGCAAGAGGCTTCCACAAAAGAAACGCTATCAAAATTAGATTCCAATTGCTCAAGAATGATTCAAGTGTGGCACAAAGGCTTTGTCTCGTTATGTTCATAGTCCAAATGGCAAAGAGTTAGGTGAAGCACCTATAGGAAAAGCCATCCCTTTTTGTTGCCCCCTTTCCATCTTCGATGTAGGCCAGGATTGTCTCAAGCTTACATGAGGTCGTGGCTGCTGTTTCGCTGATGACCACAGAGGCTGTATTCGGTTCTCCGAGCGATCCGACTGAGAAACCCAAGCACCCCCCCTGGTGCAAAGGTGAGAGCAGAGCAGCTAAGGAGGGCTTCCCAAGGGGGGAAAGGTCTCCTACCGTTGGGCTTGTTTGCGAAAATACATCCAAACAAAAAAAAAAAGGTTGCATAATGAATCTTGAACATGGATTTAGATCAAGACTTTGATACAGGTCTAGTTTATATGCATGCGTATACGTCATACTTTCTTGTATCTTCATCTACTCGGATGAAACCATGTTACTCTGAGTCAAACCCAGCTGTTGAAAAGTCTACCTCAATCCCACTCCCCCCCCTTCCGCTTCCAGACCCAGTTTAATCAGCTAATGTGGAGGTTGAGCGGGCTAAAGGTTTAGCTGACTAGCGGTGCGCTCGGCAGTCCACGGTTCATGTTTGCATATGCAAATGAGGGGCGGTGTGCAACCGCGGCGTCACAATGTTGTCCCTCCTCCTTCCACTGGAGGCTGGGGTTGCCCCCCTCGGCATGCTCGCGGTGGAGGAGGGGGTCTCCATAGAAACCCAGACAACGGTGGCGCATGGGACCGAGGAAGGGGGGGGGGGGGGCGCTGGCTGGCATCGGGCCGAGTCTGGAGCACCCGTGGGTACGTGGAGTGTCCTTACAATGCAAGCAGATTCTTTCCTCATTTAGATTGCATTTACGGCCGTGGCCGGAGAATCAGATCAAATGGGGAGAAATGGGGGGGGCGGGGGGGGGGGGGGGGGGGGAATTGACGAATGACCGGGCGACTCCATCTCACAATAGCACTGAACAGTCACAAGCCTGTCGGACTCCGAATTGTAATCGAGGAATCATAACTTGCTGGATCGTGGTGACCAAAATAACCAGACCAATTAAAATGACTTGGATTTGAAATGACGTAAGTGCTTCTCCTCGCAGAGCCATCAGAGCAGTGCGGAGCAAAAAACACTGACCCTGCGAAGCTTGTGTGCTGTTACACGAAAACATGGGGAGAGTGTTGCACAAGGTGTTTTCTTTTAAGGACAATGGGGGAAGCACTGTGAAAAAGACTGTCTAGACTCAAACTACTAAATATTAATAGGAAGGGAAGGGAGAGAGATGGGGGGGGGGGGGGGGCAGGAAATGGTATTGGAGATAGGAACAGAACAGTGTGGTAGGAGATAATGAAGGATGTAAGGCAGAACAGATAGGAGATAGTGTGGGAGGTAAAGCAGAACAAGGTGGTGTGAGATAATGAAGGAGATAGTGAAGGAGATACGGCTGATCAGGGTGGTAGGAGATAGTGCTGGAGCTAAGGTCTCAAATCTTCCCAAACATTGCCATATCGCTTGGGCTGAGCCTCTGATGGTGGCTAGTACACCCACACCCCTAATATTTTACATAACATTTAGGTATAATCTTGTGTCTTAAGAGTGACTGCTGACCTGTATACTGTAGATCTCCTGTCCGTTCTCACCGGAGGCGTTTGAAAGCCTGTGATGAGCTCATGGAGACCACATATTCCCATCACCCCTGCAAAGTGGAGACACAATACGGATGGGGAATAGTACCGTGTCTGGTGGTTCTGTGTAGCCCATTCAATAGCTCACAGCCGCACATGGAGTCTGCGAGCAGGGCTGCGCGTTGTGCTGGGCTTCCTACCCCTGTGTGAACTATTCCGCGCTGTGTGATGGACAGGGTACAAAGAGGAAGCTCCATCGAATCATCCATTTCATTATCCTGTCAATAGCTCCACCCAGGGCGCTGGGCCGATGGTTTCATTACACATCTCCATTTGAGAGTATTTTTAAATGACATCTGGCTCACAGAAAGCCCCCCCCCCCCACACATACACACACACACACACACTCCAATCTCTCCTCTTCCTCTCCTCTCTTCTCCTTTCTCCTCCTCTCCTCTTCTCTCTTCTCCTCCTCTTTTCCACTTTCCCTCTCAACTCTCATCTCCTCTCCTCTTCGTCTCGTCTCCTATACTCTCTTCCTCAATCATCCTCTCTTATCCTCTCCCCCCCTCCTCTCCTCCCCTCCTCTCCTCCCCTCCTCTCCTCTCCTCTCTCTCTCTCCTCTCCAGACAGAGGCTTTCATTTAATCACTCATTCCTGTAAGCAGTAAATCACCTCTATTTCTGGAAACTAAATGTTGGCGATAAAGAAGAGGTACAGTAAGAGCAGTCATCCAAAGTTAGAATACAGCATGTGAGAGAAACAAGATATTAAACTGTTGTCAAATCAAAGCTTATCTTCGGAACGCTTTGAATAACCTTTCAGTCCACACAATCATCTTCATGTTTTATTAATAACACTGTGGCAACATTTTCATGAACACTTTTTCTTTGTGAGTGTGGAATTCAAGCAGTAAATAAGCCTCAGAGTTTAGTGTCACACAACAATTAAAATCTAATTGACGCCACACACTGCCAAAATGAATCAGAGATGTATTATTGAACTTCAAACAATCGACCATGGGCTTATTTGATTACAATGAATCAGTGAGGCAACATTGAACTATAATAGACAAACGTGCTCATTTGATTTCAATGATTTAGACATGTATTATTTGAATTCAAATAATAGACCAACATGCTCATTTGATGTCAATGAATCAGAGATGTATCATTTGAATTCAAATAATAGACTAATGTGCTCATTTGATTTAAAATATATATATTTTTTTCACACAGAGGATCTGAGAAGGGACTATATCCAAATTGACCGACACATGAAATCTACGTCAATTTCATGATAATTTTATACAGCATATAGTTATGGAACATTGTGCATTCCATATGGAGATTCAGTTAACGCTATTGAACATAATAATTATTGGACTTGTATTTTGCCCAGTCATATTTAGTTCTGTTTTAGTACCGTATTGGAATCCAATCATCTCAACATGTGGTACACAAGCAGATTTACAGAACAAAGAAGCAGTTTCAGTTTTTTTAAACTTCCTGACTATCTCTCTGAAAGGTGTTGGAAAAGCAGAACAAATTATTGCCAGAATGAAACCGAAAGTACTGCCTGCCCGAGAGCAGCGGGAGATTTACATGCAGACCTTAAACATAATCATCTGTGCTCATTGAATTCCAAAATGGCATGCACTTTATTCCACATGCAGAAAGAGAAAGTTCAAAAGTATAGCATGTGGCTGCTAGATATTCATGTAAAAAGCTTCAAACACAAGGCGAGTATTGGTGCAGGAATACATATAGGGATCCCATTTTCAAAACATTTTAAGGACAATCTTTAGTTTAAAAGAATCATAAAAAGTGTCTGGGAAAGAGCTAAATAAATGCAGTCTCATCGCTGCCACACACATACACACCCAAACACACACACACATACAAACATACGCACACACACACACACACACACACACACACACACACACACACACACACACACACACACACACACACACACACACACACACACACACACACACACACACACACACACACACACACACACACACACACACACTGCACATACACAAGCGCACACACACGCAGAGTGATATTGAGGTAGCGTGGTATGGTGATGACGGAGCATAATATCAGTTCGGGTAACATATTTCAAGTTTCATTACTTGTCAAGAGCAGAGGCCGGAGTCTATGAAATTGCCCCAACAAACCATGGCCTACGACCACTGTATAATCCCATCACCTTGGGAGAACTGTAAAATTGCAAATGTTTCCATCCTCATCGTCACCGCCACGTGAACATTGTCCGTATATCTTCAAGAAGCCTGTTTCTGATCAATGATTACCTCCTGTATAAACACCCACCACCGATAGATTCAATCATTACATTAATAAGTGGCAACTTGGTGTGGGCGATATATGCTGATATTCTCCGTTCCTCTTTTGTGCCGCTACATTCAAAGGGAGGAGGTTTGAGGGTCAAGAGTGTGCTACAAGGAGTATATTGAATGTATTTTATATTATGTTGAAGCTGTCTTTTGTTTCCCTCTCTCATGCTCTTGCTTTCAGTTCTTTCTGAGAGACACTTCACAATGCGGGCTTGTTAAAAACAAAAAGACAAAAGACATCTGTATGGGATGTGGGATGAGGGTTTCAGAGGGCTTAATGCACAGTCATCCACACAGGGTGTCAAATCAATTAGAACGTGGTATTATTGTTGGTCTTATACGTTTAAATCTAACATAGGCTGAATGAAACATTGGGATTCCAGGGACATCTGAAAATAAAGTAGCCTAGTCCTTCTAGATTCTAGAAGGACTAGGCTACTTTATTTTGAGATGTCAAAATAATCCCCATGTTTCTTTCAAAATAACCGAACCACCATTAGTGTGTACCATACCATGTGTGTGTGTGTGTGTGTGTGTGTTATGTATGTGTGTATATATGTATATAATATATATATATATATATATATATATATATATTATATATATATATATATATTAATATATATATATATATATATATATATAGGCTATATGTGTACGGTCTGTCTCACTTGTGTTCATTTTACTCTGAAATAACTTGAATGGAAGTTTAGATGTTTGGGGATAAGCAGCACAGCAGTCAGGTAGCTATTAAAAGCTCTAATAAACTACTTATTTTGTTTATTTAGGTAAAGCATTTTGAAAAAATGTGCATGCACATTAAAGCATGCAAAAAAGTGTGCTGCACCCTACGTGCGCATTTTCATTTTCCCTCTGAGCTAAGCCCCTGATGGTTATGAAACCCAGAAACTCGCCTGGGCCTAGTGTTGCGTCTAGCCGTTGCATCACAGCTAAGTTTACTCTCCATGTGCGCACAGTTGTTTGAAAGGTTTTAATAGATGGATGCATTCAGATTTAAAACAAGTTTGATTAAAAAATATTCATAGGCCTCGGTGTCTGAGCTGTAAAGTAAGCTGAATAGTAAATATTGTATTCTATTTATGGTATGCCCAGCCCACTATTAAGCCTATGCACAAATAAACATCTAATCACAAATCAATACAGCTATACAGAGAGATGCTTCAGACGGATTGTTTACGTGTTCTTTTTTTTTCACACGAAAATAAATACTTTAGCACCATCCTGTGACCAAAGCAGGATAGTGCATTTAGCTAAAAGCTATAGATGGAAAGGAAAACGACAAACATAAAATAGACCCTGCTCTATTCGAAGGTTTACTGCATACTTGATGACGGCAGCGGAGCTCATGAATGAAATTCCATCAGTTATTTTCAATCCGCTTGGATCGCTTGTCGTGACTTCAATGGTGGTGAGACTACTCTGCTGGGGACTACACTGGCGGTGACGACTCTGCTGGGGACTATTCTGGTGGTGACTACACTGGCGGTGTCTACACTGGTGGTGGTGGTCACTTTGATGGCGCCTACACAGGTAGTGAGTCTACTCCGGTGGTTTCCTACACCTGACTCCTCTGGTGGAGACCACTCTGGTTGCAACTACACTTTCAGCACCACGGACAGTGAAGCGACCGGTGATTGGATAGATATAAACATCGCGGATTAGAGAAGGTTGCTGATTGGTCGAAACAACAACGACCAAAGCTTCGTCAACAATAGGTCGACCCCGGTCAACCAGGATGACATACCGAAGATAGAACACATCAACACATTAACGCCCTTTATCTTACCCTTCAAAGCAGCGGTCGGCCGCCCGGGGACATGCGGAGAGACGCTGCGCTTTAACCGGACTATCTCCATCGGACCTGCATCAGTGTGCGTGTGGAGGGTAAGCTGATTACCCCCCCCCAGCGCAATCCGCTCCTCCTCGTTATGTGCTCGGGCCGTTAAACAAATCAAACTAAGGAAGATTTGACGAGTTGTTTTTTTTGCACGATATAAGACCCTTCTTACTATGTGTTGTTGCAGAATGTGCCAATGGCTTTTGTTCATGTTTCAATGTGAAATGCAGGCTATGCATGAGACAGGCCAACCTGTAGCCTAGTAGGCTAAATTGAGACCCAAGGGATTTAGAGGCCGGAGCCAATAGAGTCCCGGACGTCCATATGTCTCCACGTCTAAGTCCCCCATGTAGCACATTCAGACGTTGGGCAGGTTATGTCTCAGTCCCGCATGTAACACATGAGTCTAGCCTTGTTGTAACACATTCAGACGTTAGACAGGTTATGGCTCAGTCCTGCATGTAACACATGAGTCTGTAGGTTGGTTGTAACACATTCAGACGTTAGACAGGTTATGTCTCAGTCCTGCATGTAACACATGAGTCTGTAGGCTGGTTGTAACACATTCAGACGTTAGACAGGTTATGTCTCAGTCTCGCATGTAACACATGAGTCTGTAGGCTGGTTGTAACACATTCAGACGTTTGATAGGTTATGTCTCAGTCTCGCAACACATGGAGACTTGATGCCAGTTATTTCTGAACAATCTTCGGTCATGTTGAGCCCATACACTTTTAGGAGGAATGATCAAATGTTCTCATTTCTTCATCATGCAGGTTGAGAGGGTCTTGGATCAAATCATCACGTAACAAAATCACCAGCGTTTCCAAATGGCAGGTATGACTATCACATCACAGCACTTATTTTGTCGCACAAATAGAATGTTCTTTTTTTATTATCATTGTTATTTTTCTAACGTAAACGACGGGCGTTTGTGTGCCCTAGAACCAAACTTCCCACCGTTGCCGGGGTTTATACCTCTGAAGCCATGCTTCTACCAGGACTTTGAGGAGATCCCCGAGCAGAACCGCACCATGTGCAAGCGCATGTATCACCTGTGGATCAGTGAGTAGGCCACCAGCCACCATCATATATACAAGAGGAGTCACACCAGCGATGTGGTTGATGTAGTCTGTGTAGTAGGCCTAGTGTACTGTGTACAACTTGTCTCTAGTGGCCACTAGTTGTGTCACTGATCAAGGCTTTGTTAACTAGATTCTCTTATTCTGTGAAACAGGGGGAAGTGATGTTCCTTCAAAGCTCTAGAATCAAATCAACCTTTAATGTAGTTCTATCATCATTATTATTGCCTATTCATATAAATGATTAATCCCATTTAACCAGGGGTACAATTGATACCAGATTATGTATGAAGTAATTCAAACTGATGACTGATGTCTTGTGGCAACGACTTTTGAAAAAAGTGGTGACATTTTTTAAACGCAATTTGAGGTAAAAGTTGTGTCTGGACAAATCTCAACGCACATTTTAATTTCTAAAACATGATAAATAACCCAGCAATGATCCTCATGTTAATATTGAAGCACCATGATATATTGAGCCTAACTGATGGTGTCTAAGCTGCATGGTAACTCAGAGAACGTGACGCCCTCCATCACGGACATAGCTCCAGCAAACACTTATGACAGCCTCGTTAAGTAACAGCGTGATGGATCTGTATTACGGTCAGACTTTAGAGATTTAACATTAATGTAACAACTTTTAGCATCACAAATATTTGGACTTAAACTTTTTTTTCCCCTCCAAGCTGAAACCTCAGAACTTTTTAGTGGATTATTCAAGTATCCAGACATCATGTTCTGTTTTAAATAGCCTCTGAGTGGATAGTGTTTTTTTTAGCTGACATTGTTTCTCTTTACAGATTCCAGTAAACGATTAAACCTAAGCAGGTACCTGTGGATAGTATTTGACTCTGGCTTCGATTGTTTTCTTCATTGTTTCACATTGGTTCCCTGTTTATGCATGTATTCCAGTTTCACTGTCTGAAGACATTGCATGGAAACTCCCTCTCTGCCTCTGTTTTTCTATCTCATATCTTAATGCATGTTTAGAACTAATTTCATTATTCATTTATCTTTCATCCATTTAACTTCTACATTTCCTTTCCTGCATGTGGTTTCAGCAACGGCTTTTCATTTCTACAGTTTCCTTAGGGATCAGATCAGCGTGTATCCAACAATGACTTGCTCCATGTGTTGTGTTCCAGTGAACAGTGTAACCCTGGCAGTGAATCTGGTTGGCTGCTTTGCATGGATGTTTGCCGGAGGGGGCGTTACCAACTTCGGCCTTGCCATCATCTGGCTGTTGATGTTCACTCCCTGCTCCTATGTATGCTGGTTCCGACCCATCTACAAGGCCTTCAAGTAAAACCCATACTAAGCCATTAAGGACCGCTATAGCTGTAACATCATTAATGTTCAGCATTGAGAAGTGCTTTTATAGAGCGTCTAAGAGTTGTTTTGTATAATTTGGCTTTTCCCCACAAAGGAAAAAAACGTCTAGAGTCTGGTGTAGAAGTATGAACTAAAGTGTTTTGTAGCCCTGTTGAAAATGTAAGCCGACAGAGCTAGTTGTATTAGTATGGCACTTTTTTTAATGGATGTGTGCAGGGCAAAATGAAGTGTAATTAAAGTTGTTTTCAGGCATTCAGGTATTCAGAAATATAATCAAGCCACATCTAGACTGTGCTTGTAATTGCCTCGCCTAATTTATTCTGATGGTCTGCGCAAAATGTTTTTGTTTAGACTGCAACAACATATTAGCTTGTAGGGGTAAAGCTACCGCTATTTGTTAACGCATGAGGTTGAAAACGTCTTTCCCTTCCTCCTTTGACCTCAGGACTGACAGCTCCTTCAACTTCATGGCGTTCTTCTTTGTGTTCATGGCCCAAGTGGGAATCAGCATCATCCAGAGCATTGGTATCCCGGGCTGGGGTGTCTGGTAAGCAGGGTCAGATAGCGACAATTACAACCGCTTACCTGCCCTCCATTACTCCAGTTACTGGCTGAGCTCCAGCACAAGGAAGAGCATTGTGGGTGCCTTCTTTACCGTGCATCACACCAAAAGCGAAGGCAAACTGGTCCTGGAATTTCTTTTAATGCTGAATCACTCGCCAAACTCGCCAAGGTTACGCGATTAGAATATGTGCTTAGCTTTTGGTGTGAACTCGCGTTTAGTATCAGTGCACTCAAATCTAAATCACAATTTTATACAAAGGTAACCCATGCTTGCTGTGAGACACTGAATATCACTAACCCTGAAAGATCTTAGAAACTCATTAGAATTTTTTCAGACTAAACTACTACTTTATTTGTCCAAACTCTATTAATCAGTGAGTTACATCTAGGGAGTACGGATTTCAAGTATGAATGTGAGTGAGTGAAGAGGTCCACACAGTAGATCCAAACAGTCTTTTTTCGATCTTAGATGTCTGTTATTTGACCTGATTTGCGATGACGTCACACATCAAAAGGTTTTTCTTAACGATAGACTTGCTTCTGAATTGAGATGTCAAAAGGCTGCTAAATGACTCCTCAAAATGTCACCTGACTTAATGTTGACGACGTGAAAATAGCATTATGATAGCTTCAATAAAAGTGATGAATGCCACCCTTTAGATCTGGACGGCTTTATGCATCGGGCCATAAAGCTTTGAAACTTTTTCCTACCTGCCCATCCTTTAAGTGGTCGCCTTAAACATCCATCAGTGAGCCCCATTCACCTCCCATCTGCTCACTAATGCCGATATTAACGAGAGCACAAGTGGTTACCCGTAAATACTTAATACTCACCGTTATCACATACCGTAAAGTCCCCCCAGCACGCAGACGGCTGAACCCGGGCGTGACGCCTTGTTGTCCTGCTTCTGCTCTTGTCCCTCCTCAGTGGCTGGCTGGCCACCCTGTCCTACTTCAGCTACAACATCCTGGTGGCGCTGATCATGCTGATCCCCACGCTCATGTTCACAGGGGTGGCGGCGCTCTCCTTCCTGGCGCTCACCAGGGTAAGGCCACGCCCACCTGCCACCTGTCACCTGTCCCAGCTCACCTGTAGGAGCTCACTCTTGGGGAAATAAGGATGTGATGGAATGCATTTAAGATTCTGGGATTTGACGTTTTTTGTAATGATTTCATCAAGTATGTTTGATAAGCGTTTGTTGTACGCTTGTTGCAAGTTTTTCATTATTTACATTTTTATATTTTTGATCGCACACAAGTTACGCTTGAGTCAAAAAAAACACTGAATAAATCCCAGACATGGGTCTCTGCAGTACCCGATCGATCGATTCCAATGATCAACAGATCACACACACTCGCACACACTGACGACCCCCTGACCGACCTCCTCCCCGTCTCTCACTGTGCACGCCTGCGTCCCTCCCTCCACACCGCAGATCCACAACTCGTACCGAGGCAGCGGCGGCAGCATGTCCAAGGCCCAGGAGGAGTGGACCACGGGGGCCTGGAAGAACCCCCAGGTCCAGGCTGCAGCCCAGCAGGCCGCCATGGGGGCAGCCATGGGGGGCACGCAGGCGCACCAGTCCAGCCCGCAGTACGACAACCAGGTGTAGCCGTAGCACCCCAATGCATCCAGGTGGAGGAGGTGGAGGAGGTGGAGGTGGAAGAGGAGGAGGAGGAGGTGGAGGAGGCGAAGGCGGAGGAGGTGGAGGTGGTGGAGGGAGGGAACGGGCCGGGCAGAAAGGCTGCGTGTCTAGGGGGTTAGGGGGGTACTGTCCACTCTGACACAAGCCCAACTGGGGGAAAGTGGTGTCGGGTGTTGGGTTTGTAGAAGAGAAAGGTGATTGTGAATGTGTTGCGGTACTTAGTTACGTAATGTTATTCATTATTTTGTCTTATTTCTTAATATTTCGAATGTTTGTTTTAGCTTTGTAAACAGCAAAAAGATATTGAATAATTCGAATTATTCTTGTTTATTTCGTCATTGAAGTATTTGGATTTTAATTTACTGTATCGTGTGCACAAGGTTTTTGATTATGAATTATAATTACTTTCAGGGAAATTAAAAGATGTATAGAAATAAATGCTCCCATTAAAACAATATAATGGTGTTGTGATGGCAGGGCTACTCACTGACTAAGCCTGAATATATGTACCGACATAACTCAAATTACACATTTTCTACAGGCACAGATGTCATGCTTTTTAATTATAGAATGCCTTGAATTTCAAATGTTGCTACCTACCAAAAAACAGACTTATATTACCTCATAGATGTGTCCATCCAGTTTTGATGGACTCTCTTATGCAATGCAGCAGGGTACAAGTTTGGAATCTATGTTACCATCTATATTTTTATTTGTTTTTAATTTGACATGGTAATATGAGTTACATAATGGGTACATTTATTCTTCTACGATTTCTTACACTATGGAAAGAAGTGAATTATTGCAGTCAACGATCCATATTTTGATAATTCTGTCTGAAGAAATGGCATTCAATAAATATGTATATATTTTGTTGTTTAAATTTCAAAGCCCTGAACATTCATGTATCTACCCGGTGCACAACAATACACAATGCCCCATGCTGTTGAAGTTGCTTGGCAACAGAGAGGTGCTGATGTTATTTCCTTAAGATGAATCTTCGCTTCTGATCTCCATCTCGTTTTCTCTCTCTAACACACCTTTTGTCAGTGTTTTCTGATATTAATATTTAGACCTACAGGATTTTGACAGTCAATTAGCATTTATACATTAAGCACAGAGTGGCCTCTGCATGAGTGAGGTATGTGTATAACTTGCTCTTCAAAAAATGTTGAATTCCATAACCAGAATTCCCCCACACTAGTGTTGTATATTTGTATACTCTCCCACACAAAATAATTGTGTAGCACCTCTTTTTTCAGCAGTTCATGCTTTGGTTCGCCACATTTGCTGCACTTAATCAAGGCATTGTACTCAATCATTAAAATGTGGTATTCAATTGTTTCCAATACATTACACACAGCAAATGACACTGGGACACATTGTAACGTAATTATTATCCAAAAGGCAATTATTTTATTTGTCAATAGGTGGCAGTATTGCTCTGCTGGGTTTGGGAGTGTCGCTGAAACATCCATTTGCAAGGCTGCTGGTGCTCCACACGGGGTACCTGCGGTCTCTTATGATCCCCGGTGATCCCTGCTATGTTCAAAGCTCTCACAAGAGCTCCATATATCTAAGATAGTCAGGGTGATTGAATTGAAACCATAGATTGCAACAGCACAGGCATGTTTACTTGCCTGTCTAATAACGTTCGTGCTGCTGAACTCCAAACACCATCACCACACAATTTCACCCTTGACATCCCTTCGAGAAGGTGCCTCATCACAGATTAGATTTGGAAAGTCGCTTTAAACGGATTTATCTCTGAATATCCGCGTCCTCGCTGTCTTCCGCCGCCTGCGCGTCGCGCGTGATAGAATTACTGGGAGGAGCCGCAGATGAAATTACAGGTTGATGTTGGGGCCCCCGGCGGACCCGCTGGCGCGCACCGAGCAGTAGCTATAAAAACGGGGATCTCTCGAAGACAATGAACAGCGATGCAAAAAACAAAAGAAACCATGTCCATGTTATCAGTCCACCGAAGCCAGTTTTTAATTTCTACAGTTTTGCCTATTTTTTGGTATCTGCTCTCTCTGTGTCCTTGTATCCTGTACAGGTAAACCAACCGCAAGTCAGTAAACAGTCAATTACATTTTATAAATTAAATTTCCCCATTTATCCTCTGCCTTCTTCCTTGAGTTTCAGGAAATAGCAGTGAGTGATCACTGTGCTGCATCTATCACATATTCACTTCAGGACAGCTTTCACAGCTTTTTTTTTTTTTTTACTATTTGCAATAGCCTGCAAATAGTATTTATGTACATTGCAGAAAGAACCCCAAAAATCGAAATGTAAATATACATGCTAATTATGTGTCAGTCAAAATAATAAAATGTCCAACAAATTACCTAAAACAGATTTTTGCATTGTAAGATGTATAGGCCTATATCACTGAACTATATAAACTAGAAACAAACACTTCCAGCAAAGGGAGTGAAACAGAGAACTGAGTAGTCTTAACAGAGCAGGTCTTTGTCAGAGCTCTGAATAGTCTTAACAGAGCAGGTCTTTATCAGAGATCTGAATAGTCTTAACAGAGCAGGTCTTTAGCAAATAACTGAGTATTCCAAACTGAGTAGTCCGAACAGACAGGTCTTTAGACTGATCAGAGAACTTAGTTAAAAGAGCAGGTGTCTGGCACTGTGTGTATGTGTGTCTGTTTGTGTGTTTGTGTGCGGCCCTGTGTCTGTTAGACCCCCTACATGTGTCGTATGAAGCCCTGTGTGTGTGGGTTTCTGTGTTTTGTCTATGAGTGTGTTGGTGCGAGGTGCCAGGTTCCAACTGACCATAGAGTTTAGTTGATGTCGTTTGACTTACTGTAATCTGAATTTGATGACGGCACGCAGCCCAACCATTAGTTTTGTGAGAACGGGGTTCTGCGTTAAGACTAAACCACATGACGGGGGGGCCCATTAGTGAAACATTATGTATGACAGGGGGCTGATGCAGCAGGGGGGAAGCCTAGGGTTCTAACCACCCCCGAAGAAGATCACTTATCAATAATGGGACACCCCGGAATGGTCCATTCTGATAATACCACAGTTAGTAACAGTGATTAGATATTAGTTACTCAGATATATAATGTATCAGGGTTTTTTTTATCTTCTTTAATCAGCGGGAATTAAAATGTCCATGGTGCTTTGAGCATATTGTTTAGCTTAATCGAGGATCAAGTATTCTACAATGCTGTGGTATGAAAGGAAAAACAATAGTGAATATAATACATAATAAATACTATAAGGGACAATTGGTGTCTCATTGTGTCTGATCGCAGAACAGCTGACATATTGTCACTACCTGCAGGAGCAGACAGAGAAAAGCACCAAAGGTATAATCTCTGACACCAAACCGTCATGATCAATACATGTTTTCCTAGCTTTGGTGAACAACCGGATGGTTGGAAGAACATGTAGTACAGATCCACAGGATGGCAGGGATGTACCAGCTAACCTTGTAGCGGGACTCAGCGAGATGCTTCAGAACTGTTGTTGTAAAACCCTTATTTCTTCACTATTTCTTCAACTTTAATATTTCTGGGCCTACAAAACGTAATTAGTGGAAACATGATATCCACTCTGTGACTCCCACTGGGAGCACCTGATCTAAATACCTCTGCTCCGGTATTATATCCAAAACATGGTTAAAAAGACTAAATACAACTTCTGTAAAGTGACACATGCTGGTTTTCCAAAGAGGGAAGTAGACCTGAACCAGTCCGTTTGGAGGGTGGGGGGGGGGGGGGGGGCGAGTTTAGTCAGTCACAGGTGAGCGCCCCCAAGCTGCTGGCCTGTGGGGGGGGGGGGGGTGGTCATCCGGGGGTGACAGCAGAGGAAACGCACCGATGACAGGAAAGGTCAGGGAAATCGCTCCGGAAAAATACGAGGCTTGTCGGCGGGCTGGGGAGTCAAGCAGGAGCTCCGATCCCTCTGGCCGACTTCCTCACTTCATGATGGGCCCCTGTTGGGCCCAATGATGATGATGAGGTGGGAACCCCGGCCATAATGGTGGTAACAATGGTGGGCATCGTGCGTCAATGATCGTACCAACCGTCATTTAGCCACACATAGCGAGCCCTAGCGAGCTCTGCAGAGCCGGCTAGATGGTGGGGGCCTCACCCCCGGGCCCCGCTAGAGGTCTTTTGGGGGCACTGGGGAGCAGCCATTGGAAGCACAACATTAGGAAATTGAACTGGCCACGGCTCGATAGCCTTCACAGACACGGGCAAATGAGGAGCGCCAGGGCGCGAGTGTGCCATTTAGGTGGAAGTGTGCCTTTTGGGAGCTAGCTTGGCAGCTCCCGTTTCCCGCCCAGAGCCGGGAACGCCTTGGACAGCCCGTGGACGGGCGAGGGGTCAAGAGACACTGAAGCACTCAAACGTCTACTGCATGTTAGACACAGAGCATTTGCTTTGCTTTCAGGAAAATGTGTCAGACGCAAAATATAATAATATATTTCTCTAGAACAATCGCCTGTTTTCGTTGATTTTCGTCCTTGTTTTTGTCTCCTCCCATCACCATTTCCTTTTGTGTCCCCGTCGATTATGCAGAGAGTGAATTAAAGTCTTGGAAAGAGTCGGAACCGTCTGTTGGCACCACCTTAACATTCAGGGGCGGAGGAATTCTCTCAACAAAGGGTCCCTCCCTTGCAGTGTACACCGGCGTCAGGGAGATGTTTCAGCACGGAGGCAGGAAGTGTTTAAACTGTCGGGCCATGCTCTCAACCGTCTGCCTGGAGTCTATGAGGCAAGCTGAATTCTCTCTACGCCCATGGCTTTCAGTTGGGGAGGCGTTAGCAAGTGTGGTGATTGCTAACTTAGAAATATATGGTGGAGTCAGCACTGCACAAATTGTGAACTAAGATGAGCCATTATCAAAACAAATGAGCCAGTGACTGCAGCTTGCATGTAAATCACAGAGCTGTGTTTTCCTCACTATTGAATTGTCTTAAGCCATTCTCCATCATAAAGTCAATGGCTTCTCATTTGCTGCTATTCTTCCAGTACAAAGCCGTTCCCACTTCTCTCACCTATCACTTGCAGAAATGCGTTCCCCCTTCCCTCGCTGTAAATTGAGACACCTTCATGTCTTGATTCATTTGATTTATGAACAGAAGAAGAAGTGAACCAATTTCTCCCAAAGTGTTGCCGTTCCCTGTGCCAATTCACGTGCTGTAATGCGGCAACAGCTGCGGTGGTAAAATGGTTAATTAAGGGTACACAACTCCACACAACCCGTCTGCCGTAGGTTTTAAGTGGGCCCATTGTCATTTCGGGTAGCAAGCAGAGATAAATACAGAATAACTCTGGAGCAAGTGCTGGTCTGGATGTAGTGGGCTGGAGGCCTGCTGTCAGTCACGGGGGGTCTTGCAGCAGCTATGGATCTGCATATCCGCGCAGTTCAGATTGCTGGGATGTATATCCCCTGACAGGAGTAAGCCTACCTACTTAGTTGCTAAATAGTCCAATACCGGGGCTTACATTTGGATTCATGGGGGTTTCTCTTTGATGCTGTTTGGAGTATCCACTATGAGGCTGAACCAAACCTTCCACTTCGGCCTCCAGTTTATCAGGCTGGTAATGTACGAGCTGCACATTCATCATTTTCATGTTTATGGAATTATTTCCATTAACCATTAACACATTCCTCCCACTAAAATGACTGTTTTCACCGTGGTGCTCTGGGCTTGGGCCGCGTAGGTTAACCCATGCCCTGTGAACGCATTTATATATTTATTGTGGAAATAGCAGGGTGTTTTTTAAATACATCTAACATGCAAAGTGTGTGGCTGCCATGGGCCATTCCATGTATACAGAGAATGCTCTTAGCCGTTAAGCCCTGCTAGTTGAGCCATCGTTTAAACGGGTACAACCCTTGGTGTGTTTTCGCACAGCACTGAGTCATAGAACTTGGATGCTGGTGACACTATTCCATTAAGCACGAGGACGCATGGAAATCGCTCCCCCACCCATGTTTTAAAAGCCAATACACCACGTCCTCTCTGGGCGGGTAGGATTCTGAGGGCTTGGGTTGAGATTAGTGTCACCTAATTAGGGCCTTGGAGACTGTAATTATGATAAAGGACTTTAGACATAAACGTGACTAATCTTGGCCTTAACATTTCCCCAGGACATCCCCATCAACATGTCCACACACTCACCCACTTGCACTGCTTGCACTGAGCTCAAGTATGCCTATGATTCATCAAACCTAACGGAAAAGTACCAGTAGGTTATTCACTGGGACCAGAGTTGAAACAACTGTAGGAAGTCCCAGCAGGGAGACGGCCATGCTGAGGACAAACCCTTCACCACAGTGAGAACTGGCCGGCAAAGCCACAGGAAATAGGCATCACTTTCTTTGAAGACAAAGTATTTCGTCTAAAAATGTGTTTTCTTTAGTTTGTCATTCATTTAACATTGACATTTTAACATAAATACTTGATTGCAAGACATATTATTCTAAACTACAGATGGTAAGGATTATTTAGTTTGTGAATGTGTGGTAGTGGTGTGCAATGCATTTTGTGTTATTTGCAGTTATCATCAGCAAGTAATCATGCTGATATCTTCTCTCTTGGTATGCATGTATGGATTTTTATTCTTAAATCTGGTGCAGTTATGTAAATATCAAATCTAAGATACTTTAGTGTCAAAGCGAGGTTAAAACTATTGGAAAGAAAATTCCTTTGGTTAACTATTATGACACTTTTGTGTCATTATGACTTTTGTGTCATTTATATTGCAATTAATAAAACCGTTATTGCCTTGTACCTTGTTGTATTAAAGCTGTTTACAATTCGAGGATCACAGTGTCTTTGTCTATACAGTGAAAGGACATTCTAATAAGGATCTTTACATTTGTTTTGCAACTTTATTGAATCGTCGTCCCAGAAATATGACAGCTGATTTCCATATCCCACTGCCATATTACAGAAATTGATTAACTGACCATGGCCAAATGCAGTACCGATATTTCTTTGCACTACAACTCTGACACAAATGAAGAAAGACCTCTATATTTTTTCATAAATATCATATCACCTCATTCATAGGATTTTGGTATTTCGGAAAGGTCATATTTGCATTCATGTCTGAATCATGAATGGCAAATCCACATGCAGTGTGTTGGGAAAACCCCTCCATGCATTAATACCACTGTTTGTCTTTTTGCGTTATATTTTTGATGAAACTCCCCAGTGTTTCTTTCATCTGATCTATATTCTGTGTCAGAGTCAATAGATGCATATAGATGTCTACTTATAAACAGGATGGGAGAAAAGAATGGCTTTAGTCTCAGCGTGGCCCAAATTCAACTCAGAGAGCACAGGGGTGTGCAAATGTTTTTCTTGGTGGGTATGGCTTTTTTTCTGACAGGTGTTCAATTGTAGAGTGATTCAAATGTCACACCTCCAAGGTACATTTTGTATTTCAACAATCAGTCTCGCGGTCCAGAAGAGACTCGGTACACATACAGTCTAATTTCTGAATAACACGGTCACACATTGAACCAAATAAATGAGTACAATTATGAGTACAACATGGAAAGATGTTCTTTATTTATTGTACTCCGTAGATTGGCTAATGTATGCTTACAACTATTTGCCGTTGTTTTCAAAAGTAAGACAAACATTAAAAAAAACGGTCGCACCAAGTAAGAAATCCACATGAGAACAAAGATAAATGCTGTCCTTATTTACACAATAATGATACAATAATACATTGGCTCCGCTATACTCGAGAAAGGCTCAATAAACAATACTCGCCGTTCTTTTCTTTATAATAATTCATGAACACAATTTCAAAAACCTGTTCATCGGGTCATTCCCCCAAAACCTGTCGTCCTCAATATAGTCGGGGGAAAAGAATTGGAGGAAGTCTTTTCAGAGCCATGGCTAGATTACCATTGGCTCCTACACACTGAGACGGAACACTCCGTGAGAGAGGTAGGCGGGGACTAACAGGCAGTAGCAGTCGCCTCTTCTTGGCATAACACCCCACACTGTCGAGTGACCGTCTCGATGAATCAGTCCGATTAACGACTCCATTCATACAAAGGAGACTCAGTGAATCAGTGACAACATTGGTTCGATGTACAGTACGTGATGACAGATTTATTACTAAGCTATAGCTGGTCTTTCTAGGCTCTGGCTCTGGACCAGGGTTGGCGGCCGAGGAAGGGACCACCAACGAAAGGGCGTACACCTCAGTGTTGGCACAGCGTGAATCCTGTTATCTGAGAAGCACCTTATTTAGGCAGCAAAATCCACCAGCCAGACTGCTGTTTGTTTGGTTGTGTGTTTGTTGTATTGGGAAGAAATGGGTGGAATGGGTCAGGGGGAAGAAAATGCTTTGAGGGGATTTAAAGAGAGAAAAGCATCTTAGTATTGAGGTCCAGGCAACCTGGTGTCTGACTAAGGGGGGAGTCTAAGACACAAACAGGGCCTTGCACGAACACAAACACACACACGCATGCATGCACGCACGCACGCACGCAGGCACACACACACACACACACACACACACACACACACACACACACACACACACACACACACACACACACACACACACACACACACACACACACACACACACACACGATAAACACAACATTAAACCGATTGTACCCAGAGAATCTGCGGTATCGGCAATGCTGGCCCAGCCCGACAGACACACGTGAACAGAAACAAACCAACACATTAAAGCTCTTCTGTGTCACTGATCATTACTCCCCCCCATCCCCGAGCCCAGCCCAATCCCAAACCAGACACACACACACACGCACACACACACACACACACACACACACACACACACACACACACCACACACACACACACACACACCACACACACACACACACGCACACACACACACACACACACACACACACACACACACACACACACACACACACACGCACACACACACACACACACACCACGGTTGAAAGCACCTGGAAGGGACTTGCCCCTAATTTCATTTGTTGTACTGCAGCTGAACCCAGAATCGCCCGGGACAACCCATTGAAACACCAGCAGCATTTCAAGGTGCGTTGGTAATCAAACGGACCAGAACCAGCGGAGCGTGCACATATGTTTTTTTTTTTTTTTTTGTTTTTTTTTGGGCTGAAGATGTGTCCAACAGGGACCCCGTAGCCCTCTGTGATTGGCTGGGGACAGGCTAGCATGACGAGACGCTGTGGCGTTGGTAGAGGACGACAATCGTTGTGTTTCATGGCAAGTGTTTGTGTCTGTGCATGCAGGTGCACGCATGTGATTGGGTGTGTGTGTGTGTGTGTGTGTGTGTGTGTGTGTGTGTGTGTGTGTGTGTGTGTGTGTGTGTGTGTGTGTGTGTGTGTGTGTGTGTGTGTGTGTGTGTGTGTGTGTGTGTGTGTGTGTGTGTGTGTGTGTGTGTGCAAGTTGACACCTCTGTGTGTATTTTCCTTCGATTTAATCCTATGTTGAAAAATTGTATTTGTCATGGGTCAATAAAATCTTATTATTTTTAACAAAAGTACAAACCAGTTCCAAACCAGTATCAAACAGGTACAACAGGATTCTGTTCACATTTCAATGGAACAGAATCCATCCAAGACTCTCATCCAGGCTTGGCCGTCTTCATGGACCTGATCAGGACCTGATGGCAATCACACAACAGTACTCTGGTTAGACTGTAGTCAGGCTTTGGTCAGGCTGTTCCAATGTCAGGCTGTTAGACTGTAGTCAGGCTGTGGTCAGGCTGTTAGACTGTAGTCAGGCTGTGGTCGGGCTGTAGTCTGTCTGTTAGACTGCAGTCAGGCTGTAGTCAGGCTGTTAGACTGTAGTCAGGCTGTGGTCAGGCTGTAGTCAGGCTGTTAGACTGTAGTCAGGCTGTGGTCAGGCTGTAGTCAGGCTGTTAGACTGTAGTCAGGCTGTGGTCTTGCTGTTAGGCTGTAGTCTGTCTGTTAGACTGCAGTCAGGCTGTAGTCAGGCTGTTAGACTGTAATAAGGCTGTTAGACTGTAGCCATGGAACCTCATTGATGAATATTGTGAGATGAAGACAGCAAGAAAAAAGCAAATATAAACCCGGAAAGGCAAATATATTTAAGGTTATATTTAAGGTTCTTCCAATACAAAACCATGAACACACGCCAAAACTTGTATGCAGAGAACAAGTAAGAAGTGCTCTCAACATCTAGTGGAATGTTACATATGCTAAATCATCTGTTCCATTGATACTAGATGTGCTCGAGCAAACATGGCAAATGTTTTATACGATTTGGGTGAAATGTGAAAGCACTTAAACCTAATGGCGCCTTACTTATGTACATTTGCCCTGATCTCCCTTCAAGAAGATATGATGATAAACGTCTTAATAGAGCTATCAAGGAGTGCTCACGGCGGTACTGGACACTCAGTGGGGTGATATATATAAAAGTTTCCGAGCCCATTAATCCTCACTCAAGAATGGGCACATCATTCATTAAACCATCAAATATTTTACCAAGGAACCCCATTCGGTTCAATAAGTAATATAAAACACTAAGAGACGCTCTATTAATCGACCACTAGGCAGAAAGACCTGGCACCGGACCTATTGAATCCCCAACAGTACAATCGGTTTTTCAGGCGTTCGGTTCCAATTAAACCATCAATAACCCTCCCAACCCCCCCCCCCCCCCCTCCCCCCTCCCCTGAGTGGGCAGAGTTTAGCTATACATTCACTCGACCTATGAACACAGAGCCCTCTAATGGACTCTGCACCGGCCCTACACAGCACACAACGGTGTTGAATTAATCACGGCTAGTGAGTACGTCAAACCATGATGACCCTTGGGATTAAAGGCCCTGGGTCTCTGTTGGGTCAGTGGGGTTCTGTGTTTGGTCACTGAGGTTCTGTGTTTGGTCAGTGGGGTTCTGTGTTGGGTCACTTGCTGAGGTTCTATGTAAAGTCACTGAGGTTCTGTGTTTGGTCAGTGGGGTTCTGTGTTGGGTCACTTGCTGAGGTTCTATGTAAAGTCACTGAGGTTCTGTGTTGTTGGGTCAGTGGGGTTCTGTGTTGGGTCACTTGCTGAGGTTCTATGTAAAGTCACTGGGGTTCTGTGTTTGGTCAGTGGGGTTCTGTGTTGGGTCACTTGCTGAGGTTCTATGTAAAGTCACTGAGGTTCTGTGTTTGGTCAGTGGGGTTCTGTGTTGGGTCACTTTCTGAGGTTCTATGTAAAGTCACTGAGGTTCTGTGTTTGGTCAGTGGGGTTCTGTGTTGGGTCACTTGCTGAGGTTCTATGTAAAGTCACTGAGGTTCTGTGTTTGGTCAGTGGGGTTCTCTGTTGGGTCACTGCGTTAAGTTCTATGCTGGCTGCTGTGTTCATCAGTTATTGTTGGACATCAGATTCAAGGGGCGAAACATGAGTGAGGAGATTGAGATTTGCCGTCTAGATAAAAGGCCAGTGGTATACGACAGTCACTGTATACACCCTCAGAGGATATTGGTTTGTCTTGGACTCAGTGGTCAGGGCCATTTTCTCATTTCAGGTCACCATTTTGGGAAGGGAAACGACGGGCACATAGCGAGCATATTTATGGATTTGCATGACAATAGCAGGTCATGGTAACCTAGTTACCATGCCCTCAGTGTTTGGTGATCTGGTTTTAACGTCATTACATTTTGGAGCCATCACATTGGCTGCAGCGTTTGGAAATAGTTTTGTTTTCGAATATCTAGAATAAAGTATGTGTTCATAGTTAGAGCACAATGTAAACACAGGCAACCCATTATCCAATGTTATTGTAGGCCTTTTTAAGGCATTAGGATACGCTAATTATGTTTGTGTTGCGTTGGTTATGTATTTCATGTGACTCACTGTGCTATCTTGCAGTTTGTTGTCGTTACGAAGCGCCCCGTGTAATGAATGTTACAGCGGATTACGTTGTTGGTGAAGTCTGACTCCAGTATCAGATACTTGGGATTAACCTGGAGCTGGGAAGCATAAATCAAAAGCAATCAATCAAACACTATCTCAGCATCAATCAGTCTCTCCTTTTACTTTTAATCCTGTGCATGGAAAAACTAGGGTTAGTTATAGACTAACAATAAAATACATGGTATGGATATTTGATCTGATGTTGAATCTAATCAAATTAAATTATTAGTGTCCTCTGCAGGCAAAAAATATCTTTCTCCTGGCAGATATAATGAAAAAATGCAATCGATAATGATTAATACATTCCTGTTCAATTTAAATTCTGCCTCATATCCTATTAAACCCCACAAAGTTTATGTCAGTTTCCCCTAATTCTGACGTTGTGTTGTCCACCAACCTGTATTTTCGACCAGATCTTACCTTGAGTATGTAGTTTCCTGGCTTTATGTCTGTGATATCGATCCACTGGCAGTCTATGTCAGCATTGTATGTATCATAGCATCCTGGACTGAGCCCCTGCAGGACAGGAGAGGACAGCATCAAGTCCCAATCTCTGGTAGGAGCCTGCCACTCAGCGTGATGCAAGGGCTTCCAGCCATAACACGAGCAAGGCATCATCGTTATTAAAACAGTGTACTAGAGGTTGATCAAAGGCAGAGTTCTGATGTGATAAATTGAAGAAAATAAGGATTATGAGCATTAAACCAAAATTCACTGAACTTCATTCACAGCCATTTTGTAGGATAAATATAGCATTCTTGCATGACCAACTATTATTCTTTAGAATTCAACAATAATTATCGCACCACCGGACTAGGAAGGTCAAAAGAGATTCCCTCAACTCAAAAACAAAAAATCCCTCAACAACTAAGGCTTACAATCCAGCAAAAATGGATATAATATTCATAACTTCATAGGGATATGGCTGCATCAATAGTCATATTCAATAGTAATTTCAACACTTTTTAGACCATTAAACATAGTGCACCTGCAAGTATCTGTGAACAGTGCAACATCAACTAGCCTTTAGCAATGACCTCATCAGAACAGTGGACATTTTTTTGTTTTTCTGAAAATGTTAGCCCATGCCAAAGAAGCAACATATCCCATGCAACATCCGGGCACATACTGTACATTCCCCCTTATTGCAATAACATTTTTATTAATTAGTACAAACAATGTTAGGTATTCATGGTCAAGAATGACAAACAAAGGATATGAAGTCCAAACAGACTTTGGCTGAACTGAGAAGCTATATTATATTTCCTCTGTTTGACCTCTCCACCGCAGAGGGGTGAGTATACATATGTTTCGTCCAAAGTTTGTTTTTTAACAAAGCAATTTCCAGAAGTTTATTCAGCTTGTTTCAGCCGGAACTGCAAAAAGAGAGGTTGAGGGGAAGTCAAAAGCCAGCTGAATAAACTCCTGGAACTCTGCGCGCACATCCGCTCATCTGCTGCCCGCTGGAGCGGTCGTGCGTGATTCATTACCTGAGTGTGGGACGTGCAGGCGTAGCGTTTGAGGTGGCCAAAGTCACACGTGGTGTCTTCCAAACAGAAGCTGGCTTTGTGTCCTTCGGCCACTTTGCGGCCGGTGGCCACCTCGAGCAGGTCGTAGTGGCTGAACTCGTCCATGCTGTGGTAGTGCCTGGTGGAGGAGGAATGACGCAGGGAGGAAAATAGGGAATGTCAAAGACTGGCACAAGGTTGGCACAAAAGTGATGGTACCCCATGAGTGTTAAAACACAGAATTAAAAAGGATAAAACACCTCAATAACAACACAAGGCCTATGACTGCTGCTGCTACTACTACTACCAAGTGTAATTCACACAAAGGATGTTGGACTTTTCACCAAGCGTGTGATATTGTTGTGCCGTGCGTGCAGTGTGCATTCAGACTAAGGGCCACTGTAGGATTGGGCCCATTGGGTTAAATAAAAGTCAAAAGGGGTACGTTTGTGAACCCACCTGCTTCACCTGTGGCCCTGCGTTGTAATTGATATTGCAGCTTGACGAAGCAGATCATTATTTATTAAAAGGACAATGGACACTAACGAATGGCCACAATACAGCACTGATGAATCAGGACATTAACACTCTAATGGTGTATGAATGATGTTAATTACTTTGTTACAATCTGCAAGATCAGAGGGGCCGATGTGCGGCATGATGCATGGACACATGGTTGTTTTTACACACACCCGTGTGTTGGTGTGTGCGTATGTGTGTGTGTGTGTGTGTGTATGCACAGGTTTGTGTGTGTGTGTGTGTGTGTGTGTGTGTGTGTGTGTGTGTGTGTGTGGTGTGTGTGTGTGTGTGTGTGTGTGTG
>OLKM01000024.1:562723-595223 GCA_900291075.1 Melanogrammus aeglefinus | reverse complement strand
CTCCAGGGTCTCCCCCCGGCCCCCCCCACACCCGCGATCTCCTAATTGCCGTCTGCATTCCAGTACGATGAGGAACACAGAGCTGGCGGATGTTCACCTGACTCCGAGACAGGGGGCGGTGGGGTGTTCTGGAAGGGTGAACGTGTGTGACAGCAAACGTGGACCCGACTCTCCCACCTCGTCAATAGAACGAGGGAAAGAGCATTTAAAACGAGAAAAATAAAACGATTACAAACTTGTAATGTGGTTGCCTCTCCCAGCTCTCCGATTTCCACAGAGAAACCCTTCTGGTGCGGGACCAATCCAACTGACCGGTCCCGACGGTGCGGCGTGACAGTGGATGGTGTCACCGCCGCACTGCCCCATGGAGGGGACGGCCTGTTTGTGTGGTTTGGATCAAGGCAGTACGACCGAAATCCACCATTTCCAGAAGCCAGGTTTTTCCATTGGGCAGTTTCATGAATTTTTAAGAGCTGTTATACCTTCGCAAGGTGTCAACACGAGTTCACTCAAGCCATAAGCCCGATGATGCATGGCTATGCCAAGGTTTTTCTAATGGCCGCTGCCTGTTTTAGGGCACAGTGAAAAAAAGCCTCTCCAGGCTCATTATTTTAACAATTTTTTTTTCCTAAGCATCCCTGAGGTGTAATAGAAGCCTCCAAATGTCTCCCTGCAAATCTCTTATTTTTCGCTGGCTAACACTGGGCAGGCCCTGGAACAAGAGGCCCCAGTAAAGTGTCCCGTGTCTCCGACTGCTGACGCTGCAGGTCGAGTGGCTGTGTGTGAATCGACAGCTGTCGATGCAGATAACGTACGTTATTTAAATCAAGGGGAATCGATCATTCTTTATGTACGCTGTGGAAGCCATGGAACAGCAGCTGAATGGACCAGACTTTGGAAGAATGGATGGAAGGATCAGAAGAATCCCAGCTTCTGACTTCACCTCATGATGTGCCCGAGAGTCATCCATCACATGACTAAAACCGGGACCTCAACAACAAGGGCGGGCGCCAAACAAGGGCGGGCGCCAAACAGCACAGGTCTGAGAAAAGGATTCCAAACCAGCGGGTCCCAACTGGAGGTACGCGCACCCTAGAGGGCCCCTTAGCCAGCAGGTTCCAGGGGGAGATCCTAAATACTTTTTTTTGGTGTACCTACAATCATTGGAAGGTTACGACATAAAATAGACAGCAGCCCCGGCTTCTCTCGATTTTAAATCCCTTGACCACCGCAATAGAAATACTGATAGCAAATCCAAACAGTAATACGAGTCATAATACTAAATTACAGCTATTGAGTTATTTGAGTTGCGTCAAAGTATTTGATGTAAAGATGAACCCTCGGTACATGGTGGTGGTGTGCTCGCCATATGGTGGCTTGGTTCCTGAGGGGGCGGAGCTCCAGCCACGTGGTCACTACTCACTGATGGCAGCTGTGCCACTCCCAGGTGTGGCGAGGTCTGTTAGGCATGAAGTCGGCCGTGCCCTGGTTCTTCACCCTTTGGGGGAAGCGCAGGAGGACCCTGACGTCGTAGTCCGTGGTCTCAGGCGTGTAGGCGGTGCTGGGGGGACACAGCGCACACACATCAGGACACCAAAGTGGTATGGAGAACGGCATCTAACAGACCCATGGGTCCACAAAGGAAATGTGTTTGTGTGTATATGGGAATATATGAATATATATACATGTTCCCATGTTACTCTGTCGCAAGCCTAAGGCGAACAGGGAGAAGGCAAAAGAAAAAGAAAAAAAGGCAGAACGGCATCTGAAAAAAGGCTGGGAGGCAGGAAGATATATCAAATAAATAATTCATAATTCATATTACAGATATCACTCCATACACACATTTGTCCTCCTCGCTGGAAGGAACACAAAGAGGGATTCAGTACAGCAGCCTGTTGCAAAATGCAGCTTTGGGGGGGGGGGGGGCTGCTGGGAGGTCTGCAGCAGAACTGAAGATCAGAACCGTTCATCTCCTGGTTGCTGTTGACTCTGGAGTGTGTGGCAAATTACAACAGGCTGTCTGTCTTTGATTGCTGCGAGCCCGGACAGGATATGAAAAGGGCTTTGAGGGATGGCTGTGTTTGTGACGCGACGAGGGCAAACAGACAGCAGCACATTTCCATCAGTCCAGTGCATTGTTTACAGTGCACAGAGTCAGTCGCAGAGATGATGTTGTTGGGGGGGGGGCCTCCCCAGGGTGGGAACGTCTTCCACCATCACAGAGAGATGACCTCCTCAACCCCCCCCCCCCCCAAAGGTGACAAGGTTCCTTGGTTTCAAATCTCACACAATTTGTGGCTTTGTCTTACTCAACTTTTTCTTTTTACCAGCATACTACTAAAACAAATTCTGCATTATGCACACACTTTTTTTGGAAAGGTGGTACCAAAAAATACCAAAATACCAAAAAAAGTTACCCATGGTTACGGTGTTCACTACCCAAACAAACACTGTGATTATCTATGACTGTGGTACAGACAGACAGTACCATAGCAGACCAGTGAACATGGCCAGATCATGGTTTACCTTGCCAGACATTTCTCCTCAGCAGCGCAGCGTAGGGAGTACATGTGAGCTCTCTGGATGTACGTGGAGGCCTGGACGTAGTTGGGATCAGGAACCAGATCAGGCAATCCTAAAGCACAAACACATTATGAATTAGCATTGCTTTTCTTAACACCGACGCAGCCTGTGCCGTCAATTAAAGATGAATTATAACACACAGAAATCCGAAAAAAACATTGAAAACGTTTATTGTTGAAATGGATAGAAACAAAAACACACTCAATACTGCTTTAACTTTACAAGTGCCTAGTGCTGTGCAGTATTGGACGCTCATTAGCTGTGAGCATTTGAATTCCCCATCGTGTTTCCATATCTAAGAGCAACAGAAAGCAATAAAGATGAAGTTTGACTCCCAAATAAAATGTCGTAAAATGTACTTTGAATTAATATTTTATATATTAAAACATCCTCCACCTAGTCCCCAGGCTCTGTCCCTCACTCTCTCTCCCCCACACTCTCTCTCTCCTTCTCTTGCTCTCCCCCACACTCTCTTTCCCTCTCTCTCACACACTATCCATCCCCCTCTCTGCCTCAAACACTCTCTTGCAGTCTCGCCCTCCCGCCATCTCTCCCTCTTTTACTCTCTCTCTCTCTCTCTCCATCTCTCTCTCCCTCACACTCTACACCCCTCACACTCCCTCGCAGTCTTTCTCCCCTTCTTTCCCTCACATTCTCTCCCCCTCTCTCTCTCCCTCATATTTTCTCCCTCTCTCCATCAAGCTCTCCCTCAAATTCATTATCCCTCTTTCTCTCCCTCACATTCTCTCCCTCTCCATCACATTTGTTCTCTCTCTCTCTCTCCCCTCTCTCTCTCTCTCTCTCTCTCTCTCTCTCTCTCTCTCTCTCTCTCTCTCTCTCTCTCTCTCTCTCTCTCTCTCTCTCTCTCTCTCTCTCTCTCTCTCTCTCTCTCTCTCTCTCTCTCTCTCTCTCTCATGTCTTACAATAAAAAACAGCGAAGCACTATTTGTCATCCATGATTCATGAGGGTGAGGGTGCTGTGCAGTCACAGAGGGCCCTCACTTCAGCTCCAGGGGCCTGGTGCCCCTGGTTCCTGTCCCTCAGCGACGTGCCTCCCAGTCTCTTAATGAGACACACTCGTCTCAGGGGCCACTTTGAACTGGATGTGAAGGGAACCACAAGGTTTGCTGGCTTCAACTCCGGTCCAGTTAAACACTCCTATATTTCAATATAATACAGCCTTTGCCTCTCGACTGAATGTAGCTCACACATACTGTATATGTATGGATGTACGGTTATGTAAAGAGGAGTTTTGACGTGTATCACTGCAGGTTAATATTGGCATAAGATACGTTGGTTGACTGGTGATATCCGGTGGGAATGAAGCTAAACTGAGGATTCCTGAGGAGTCGTAGGAATACTCTGTGAGATGTCTCTGTGTGTAACATTGTGGTGTGGGAAGGAAAGGGAATAAAGACGGAAAAGGAGCCAGGCCTTGAAACAAAGACAGAGGGAGGTAAAAAAAATATATGAAATAATGACATTGTACAAGATGGATGGGATATATACAGAGGAGAGTGCATGGGGAGAGAGAGATGGAGGGAGGGAGAGAGAGATGGAGGGGGGGAGAGAGAGGGAGGGGGGGAGAGAGAGATGGAGGGGGAGGAGAGAGAGATGGAGGGGGGGGAGAGAGAGGGAGGGGGGGAGAGAGAGATGGAGGGGGGAGAGAGAGACGGAGGGGGGGAGAGAGAGATGGAGGGGGGAGAGAGATGGGGAGGCGGGGAGAGAGATGGAGGGGGAGAGAGAGAGAGGGAGGGGAGAGAGAGATAGATGGAGGGGGGGAGAGAGAGGGAGGGGGGGAGAGAGAGATGGAGGGGGGGAGAGAGAGATGGAGGGGGGGAGAGAGAAGATGGAGGGATGGAGGGGAGAACAGGGAGAGAGGGAGGGAGAGAGATAGCGACAGAGGGGTGGCGAGAGAGAAGAAGAGAGAGAGGGTGAGGGAACGTGTGAGAGAGAGAGAAAAAGAGAAAGAGAAAGAGCGAGAGCGAGAGCGAGAGCGAGAGAGAAAGGGAGAGAGACTGGGGGGGTTGTTAATGACCCAAAATAACATATTCAGGCGGTAAAACAACAATGATCTCATACCCCTGCTGTTTTTCGAGCGGGCCGGTGACCAAGTCTGTCAGAGGAGGCAGGAGAATGAATAAAAGAAAAGCAGGCCTGACTTGTCAGAGTCAATGTCCCATTTCCAGTGAAGGGCATGGCAGCCAAAGGGGCTCTGGGAGAGCTTATCAACCCTGCCTGTTTGGCTCACTGGGACCAGACGTGCCATCATGTGAACGTGTTCAACCAACAGCAACACCATCTGACCCCACCATCTGAACACATAAGACAAAAAGCGCATTCAAAAAGAGTCAAGTGGTGTTTGGTGGTGAGGAAGGGATTTTCCGCAGGAAGTGGGCTAATGCTACGTTAATTGTTTTTTTGTTTTTGTGCGTGTACACAAAGCTAAGAGGATTTCGTTACGAGCTGCCTGTTGGTAAATCCGGTGGTCTCCTCGGTTTGGTGTTTAACGCCCGGGCGAGTGGCGCCCTACTCGGCTGCAGGTTCAGATGAAAGGCTTTGCTTTGCCTGCCACTATGCACACATCCTATTTGTCTGTTCACTTGCAAGCCAAACGCAGAGCTTCCAGGGGCAGCCCTTGTAAACACTGCAAAGGCAGTAGGAGACGCAGTGCTTTCCAACCAGGGTTCACAACACAAACCTCCTTCTCTATTCTCTCCAACCTGTCTAAGCCTTTCTCCTTTTTGCTTTAACTTTTAGCCAAGGTTGTTGAGGCCTGGAGAGCTTTGACAAAGCCACACATTACACTCGGAGTCTACGAGCGGGGAAATGAAATAATCTCGGAACGTGTTCCTCTAACTTTCCTCTGAAGAATAATGCAGGCATGCTGAATTAGTATTGTTTTTTCCTTCTGCTTTTACTACGATTTGTTCCCGAGGCTTTAAGGAAACACAAATTTGTACGAGACGTAGTAGAGGATGGAAAAACCCATGGGTTGGTCTAAATTGGTGAGATCAAAATCGGATAAACTACAATAAAAGTCCCTCCTACATCGTGATAACGAGTCCGGAAGTCTTCATGTTGTTCTGTGGTGAATGGGAGGCCATTAGAGTTCCTCCATTTCTGTTTTTTGTTAGCCTTACTGGAAGACAGTAAGTGCAATGCACAGCTGCTGACCTGTTAGCCCCCAAAAAACCCATTCATCCAAAGCTGTAATTAGCGTATTTCTCTATGACTGGGTCTTGGCAAATCTGCCTGCATATTGAGCAATGTCCTTGCTGCAGCAGTTGCCATTCAGAACTTGATCTACATATTTCCCTTGCTTCCCAAGGATTACACTTAACAGAATTAATTTGGATGCGGGCAGAGAACAGAGAACTCGGTCCACAAGAAGCTAAGCCAAGCAGAGATATTGACCAACGTGTTCATGATGCCAGGTCGATTCAGGAGCGTTAGATGGTGGAAGGCCTGATCTGGCCTTCACGTGTCTGTCACGTGTTATGCGGTTCAGGCTTTTTGTGAGGTTTCCCCTTTAATACATATTGCTTTTTTGTTATTAAATGCTCAACTGTTACTAAACTCATGTAGTACAACGAAAATACGCAAGTTGTCCACTTTTTTGTATCTGATGTTCAATCCAGTTCAAGATGACGCCTTACTTAGCGATTATTGTTTCACTAAATCCACCACAACCTACGTGAATCTAACTTTACGTCTGGTTAAGGCTGTTCATTCACCAACTGCTTTGTAGGAGTGCTCAGGCAGACCAACAAGTACATGCTGCATGTGCAAACATCCCAAAGCCACTAGTGGTTTACCGTTAACACACTAATGTTGTGTGAGAGCAGGCAGGACTCCGGGCACATGTTTGGGTTTTTCTCCAAACGGAAATGGTTCCCAGCTACGGTGAGGCTAATGACGGCACGCTACCAGAGGCCTGCTCTGATTCCAGGCTGATAAGTAAACTACAACCGTCAAAATCTGCTGTTCTAGTAGTCTCAGAATAGTCTCCGGCCCCTTACACGAGACAGCCCACACTGTGAAAACACAGAGAGCTCTCTAGAGGTTAACGGTTAAATCATTCCTATCGTGTGTGATTATGACTCAACTTTTTCCAGCTCTAATTTGTTTGATTAAGATCCGGTTTCACTGCGTCCTTCAAAACAACAAAGCAACAAGTGATCAAAACAAGACCGATTGTTTGCTGTTGGTGCCAAAAGAAAGTAATTTACTCTTTTGTGCCAATAAACACTTTCAAAACCAGAGTACTCCAGGCACCTACAATCCCATATACTGTTCGCTCCCGAGAGCACTTTCTAAATATATACGTTTGCACTTCTTTTTTTTTTTACTCATAATTCTTGAGGGTGAGGCAATGGACCCTATGTGTGACCGGGACTTTCCACTCTCTTCAACCCCCCACCCCAGATCCCCTCCATATGTAGCAGGACAGAATCCCCCATTCTTTTTTTCCCCTTCTCCTGTCCTGAGAGCTGCGCTACCCCTTGACTCCCAGATATGAGGTCACTCTTGTTAGCGAGCTCCACACTGAGGCCTTGAACATCGGCCCAGGGGCTGTGTTCCTGTCCAGTATGCGACAGCCCATGTGGGAGCACAGAGGGCCCTATGTGTGCGCTCATTGCCTTGGCACAGACTCGGTCACACCTGGTTTCAATAACAGCAGCACGGACGAGATGAACACTGGGAACTGTGCTTTTTGTTTGTAAATTGAGTCGAGGAATGTCCAAAGCACTGGTTGTTAGGCAACATAAGGGGACTGACGGATTATAACTGATTACAAATTGACAAACTTGTAACACATCAAGAGAAAATATAAACTTGCCTTTATACTGCAAATAAACCTTTCTCCGATTTTTGAATCATGAATTACTTTACTTTTTGGTTCCGAAACACAATGGATTGCCAGATGGACTTCTCTCTTTCGTTATTTTCACCTTCGATATTAAATGAATGAGAGACCTGGATGGTGGCCCTACAACGGCAGCTCACAAGCACTACCTGTATTCCTATTTGACCTTCTCATCCCTCTACTGTTGCTCACCCACGGCATGTCCCATGCATTCTAAATCACGCTCATGTATAATGCAGGATGCAAACAGGTCAGCACCTTTAGTGGGCGAACACAGTAGAGTAGAAGAGCGGGCGTACCTCTCTGCTCCTGCCGGTAAACACTCCCCGCCGCGTGACCCGGGTTCTCGATCGCCGAGTTCGGAGAGACTCTTCCCGGGGAAACCTGCTGAACGAACGGCGGCTGGGGTCGGCCGAAGGGGGGGAACTGTTCGTACTGAGGGCTCCTGACCGGGGGCTGGGCGGCCATTCCCGTCCGGTCCACCCCGACCGGGACAGGTGCTTCGGGCACCGCGGCGGCAGTCTCCCCGTTGTAGAGGCTGTGTGTGTACCTGCGGTCCAGGCCGTCAGCGAACGGCGGCTGAGGAGGCTGCTGCTGCTGCGGCGGCGGTGGCGGCGGCGCCCGGGCCGCGGGGTTGGGGGCGTAGCCGTAAGGCTGGTAGAAGCGGTATCCGTCTTCGGTGTAGTCGGTGAAGGGGCCTTGGCCCACTGGGGCCCCCACTCCCCCCATTGGGCTCCCCTGACTACCCACTCCCCCCACACCACCCCCAAATGTCCCAGTGTACCCCCCTCCTCCACCCCCTCCTACACCCCCCCCTCCTACACCCCCATACGCCCCGCCGTAGCCCCCGCCGCCGTACCCACCACCTGGGACCATGGGCTGGAAGGGGGGCTCGTAGCTCCTCACCGGTCCGTCCATCAGACTGGGGTCGTAGGGCACAGGGTACTGGGGCTGCTGGGGCTGCTGGGCGAAGGGGTATTGTTGAAACGGCGGCCCGTTGTAAGAGGACGAAGAGAAGGATGAAGAAGAGGATGAGGAGGAGCCCGTCGACGGCTGTCTGAAACGAGTGTTCGTAGAGGTCTGGAAGCGAGTGCCGCCTGTGCCGCCTGTCCCGCCTGGGGTCTGCCTCCAGTTATCCGGCACTTGCCCGAAGCCAAATGGATGCCGCGCCTGCCCCCGGATGGTCTCCGAGCTGCCTCTAGATGGGGCCTGTCTGCGGACGTTCCCCCCCTGAGGCCGGCGGGCCGTGCGGGGGCGCGCGTCTTGGCGAGAGTCTGCCAGGACGACCCTGGGTCCCGTGTCCTGTGCTTGCGACCCGGCCGGGACGTACTCAGCCCCGCTGTTCAGGAGACTGAAGCGCCGTCCGTTGTTTTCCCACTGGATGACCTGCCTCCAGGGGGTGGCCGAGCCGTCCTGGCCCTGGCCCTGGCCCTGGCCCTGGCCCTGGCCCTGGCCCTGGCCCTGGCCCTGGCCCTGGCCCTGGCCCTGGCCCTGGCCCTGGCCCTGGCCCTGGCCCTGGCCCTGGCCCGCTGGCTGCGGCTGCCCCTGGCCTGGGCTCTGGTTCTGGGTCTGCCCCTGGGTCTCAGTGGCGTCCTGAGCCTGTGCCCTTGTGCAGATCAGCAGGAGAAAGACCGAACACACTGCAGTGATTTGAAGCATACTGACTCCCGAAGACACTGTACCATGTACAGCAGGGGAAAGGGAAGCAAAGAAAGGCTGTCCACTGGCCTCTTCTCCTGCAGCTCAAAGTTGAACCACCTGTGGATCTTTCAGCAGAACATGCGTGTCTCCTTGAGATGAGAGGGGCTCCGGGTTGTACGCTGAAGCGGCCAAGCAATGTTTTGAGCCAGTGGTCAAGTCCATCCGCTTGGTCCTTCACTGCCAGCTAGGAGAGAGGAGGTTACATGTGCATCCAGCAGCAGTCATACCCAGAAAGAGCAGGCTGAGCGAGAGAGCTGGATTTAGGGGCCCCCACTAGCGACGTAAGCGTCTGTCAGCGCAGTGAGAACATGCCCTGTCTCTCCGTTGGTCTGCTCAGCTGCCCTGTCAGTAGACTGTGCATTGCTCCCTGCCTGTTGGAAAGAAGTGGCTGTTTGCTACAAGACTGCAGGTTTCTATTGAACTGCTTACAATGGGCTGTGAAAAAAAAGGCACTCAAACTTTTTTCTCTTTTTTTTTCCTGAAGTCCCACATGGCCCTAGTGCTAGCACTGTTTCCTGGCCTGTGGCGGTTTCCAGAGTCAACATTAGCATCTGCCAAAGCACTCACTTTAAATCACTTCTCGCTCTCTACTGATGGAGTTCTTGTCATCCTTATGCTACAGATGTCCTCAAAAGCAATCGTTTTTGTTGCTTATAGTGACATGCTTCCTTAATACAGTGCATACTGATGGGACTGGCCTCATAGCTAGAATTCCTTGACAAATCTTCTCCATGAAAGTGTGAAACTCTCACAGTCTAGACAAAGACCGTAACACAGAGAAAGTCCCCTTCACGTCGAGTTATCTTTAACTAGCAAAATATAGAAAAGGAAATAACCATGTGATGCAACTCGGTGATACTGAGTGGGTTACTGTAAATGTACTCTTAATTAGTGATATTATTTTAACTACCTCCCGCACACACACACACACACACACACACACACACACACACACACACACACACACACACACACACACACACACACACACACACACACACACACACACACACACACACACACACACACACACAGCCTGCTTTCTCCACCCTTTAATTCCCCAGTGACCTGTTGAACATGAACACAAAAAAAGTACTGTGTGACTCAACACAACATTATGAGTACCGTCAAAGACCGGCGTTATGAGACCTTCGTGTGCCGCTCTGAAGTGCTCGGTGAACACATTCCAAACCTAGGCTTCAAAGTGTTTGCCGAGACAATGTGGATCTCAAAAATATCAGATTTCTCTGTTATCTAAGTCAGCAGGTTCTGTTTCGTTTTGTTTTTTTTACCCCGGTATTTGCCTTGGCATCGCATGGTTTGGTCAATGGCCAGAACCGCGCCAGAGACCAAGCAAAGGACAGCATTCTTTCGGCAGAGTACTGATGGTTAAATACAGTCTCCGTCTCTTTGAAACAAGAGCCAGGATAACATACTGTGGCATACACTGTTTTCTTAGCACATTGTTCTTTGAGGAACGATAAACGGCCCGCTAAGCGCATGATTCATGATGCTGTTGTTGATGAGGATATATGTGTGAGGACTTGTTTGTGTTTGATAAGGGACCGGGGGAGAATTTGGTCCATCATTCATCAAAGTGGGCTTATTTGATCATTCCTTCGTTTTTCCCTCGACTGCCATTCAAACCGCTATTCCAAGAGTAAATTAATAAGAAGTACATTGCTTTATGAGAGGACGAGTATCTAAACATATAACCATTTTTCATTTCTAATTTGTGACAGAGAAACATTGCTGCCAGCTCCGTTCAACATTTCTTCCTTCCAAAATATTTCAGCAGACAAACATGCTTTTCTTTTCTATAATTGACCAGTTTTTGACCTAGTTTTTACCCTCTTGATTATATAACTTCCTACTGAGTCAACATACTTTTACATCTTTGAAAACACTCCAACTCCTCCAAATTCCAAGACTACAAGCTGAGCACAGTTTTATTCTGAATAAATATATTTTTATTTCAGATTCTGTAGCCAGAACATTGTATGAGTGAATGAATTTTATATAAAAACGTGAGACATGAGTAAGCAGTGATGGAAGGCCAGTACTAGCAACTATCGTGGCCTGTTCAAATGATCTGCCATGCGGTACACCCACAGCAAAGTGTTGCTGGACAGTAGCAATTACCATTCCATTAGTTCTGGTTCAAACACATTGGGGTTGCTGCTGTTGACATAAGCCCACTTTTGGTCCATAATATAACATTATAACTGATCTGGAATAGATATTACTGATAATGAAACAGTAAAATAAGAGTGTGAAATATTTCTTTGTAATCGTCCTAAGCCAAATTATCCCAGACCCTGGGAAACTTTTCATTAAATTTAATTGCATATTTCACTTTGTTATTAAATCCATATGCATTCAGTTTTGTTCATATCAGAATCCAGTAAAATATGAATGAAACATTAATATTTTCTTTTTCTTTTAAGATGAGATGGTTTCCCTCTCAATAGTATCCTGACCCATTCTTCTTGTCTCTCCAGTAGATCCTGACTAGTTCTTCCTCATTGTCTCTTCAGGAGAGCCTGTCTCGTTCTTGTCTCTCCAGTAGATCCTGACTCGTTCTTCTTGTCTCTCCAGTAGATCCTGACTCGTTCTCCTTGTCTCTCCAGTAGATCCTGACTCGTTCTTCTTGTCTCTCCAGTAGATCCTGACTCGTTCTTCTTGTCTCTCCAGTAGATCCTGACTAGTTCTTCCTCCTTGTCTCCCCAGTAGATCCAGACTCGTTCTCCTTGTCTCTCCAGTAGATCCTGACTAGTTCTTCCTCCTTGTCTCCCCAGTAGATCCTGACTCGTTCTCCTTGTCTCTCCAGTAGATCCTGACTAGTTCTTCCTCCTTGTCTCCCCAGTAGATCCTGACTCGTTCTTCTTGTCTCTCCAGTAGATCCTGACTCGTTCTCCTTGTCTCTCCAGTAGATCCTGACTAGTTCTTCCTCCTTGTCTCCCCAGTAGATCCTGACTCGTTCTCCTTGTCTCTCCAGTAGATCCTGACTAGTTCTTCCTCCTTGTCTCCCCAGTAGATCCTGACTCGTTCTCCTTGTCTCTCCAGTAGATCCTGACTCGTTCTCCTTGTCTCTCCAGTAGATCCTGACTAGTTCTTCCTCCTTGTCTCTCCAGTAGATCCTGTCTTGTTCTTCTTGTCTCTCCAGTAGATCCTGACTAGTTCTTCCTCCTTGTCTCCCCAGTAGATCCTGACTAGTTCTTTCTCCTTGTCTCCCCAGTAAATCCTGATTCGTTCTCCTTGTCTCTCCAGTAGATCCTGGCTAGTTCTTCCTCCTTGTCTCCCCAGTAGATCCTGACTCGTTCTTCTTGTCTCTCCAGTAGATCCTGACTCGTTCTCCTTGTCTCTCCAGTAGATCCTGACTAGTTCTTCCTCCTTGTCGCCCCAGTAGATCCTGTCTTGTTCTTCTTGTCTCTCCAGTAGATCCTGACTAGTTCTTCCTCCTTGTCTCCCCAGTAGATCCTGACTCGTTCTCCTTGTCTCTCCAGTAGATCCTGACTAGTTCTTCCTCCTTGTCTCCCCAGTAGATCCTGACTCGTTCTCCTTGTCTCTCCAGTAGATCCTGACTAGTTCTTCCTCCTTGTCTCTCCAGTAGATCCTGTCTTGTTCTTCTTGTCTCTCCAGTAGATCCTGACTAGTTCTTCCTCCTTGTCTCCCCAGTAGATCCTGACTCGTTCTCCTTGTCTCTCCAGTAGATCCTGACTAGTTCTTCCTCCTTGTCTCCCCAGTAAATCCTGATTCGTTCTCCTTGTCTCTCCAGTAGATCCTGGCTAGTTCTTCCTCCTTGTCTCCCCAGTAGATCCTGACTCGTTCTTCTTGTCTCTCCAGTAGATCCTGACTCGTTCTCCTTGTCTCTCCAGTAGATCCTGACTAGTTCTTCCTCCTTGTCGCCCCAGTAGATCCTGTCTCGTTCTTCTTGTCTCCTTAGCAGCTCTTGACTAGTTCTTCCTCCCTTACTCCCAGAGTCATTAATGCTTCTTGTATTTAATTCAAGATCCAGATTTCCTAGCATTCAATTTTTTCATGGCAGATTCTGATCCCAGGCGGATGTTCGCTGTAGACAAGATATTTATTTAGTTATTCATAATTTTTTGGATATCAACAGTGAACCCAGGAGGGAAAATCGCATCGGAAAGCCCTGAGATCCTGTCTTTGAAACATTCCTGTGAGATTACTCTGAGCACTCTGGGCTAAGGTTTCCTTAGCTTCTAATGTGCCAGGGCTCTGTGTGTGTTTGTGTGGGCATGTACGAGTGTGTGTTTGTGTGTGTTTGTGTGTGTTTGTGTTCATGTATGTGTGTACTGTGTGCATGTGTGTGTGCATGTGTGCTTCTGCGTTTATGTGTGTGTGTGTGTGTGTGCGTGCGTGCGTGCGTGCGTGTGTGTGTGCGCATGCATGTGTGAATGTGTGTGCTTGCGTGTGCATGTGTGCTTCTGCGTGTATGTATGTGCTTGTGTTTGTGTGTGTGTCACATATTGGTTGAAAACACCATGTACTCTGAAGTGCGGTGAAAGAGATCATTGAGCTGAGCGTCAGTGGTGGGAGGGAGGGGAGGAGAGGGGGAGACGACACCATGTTGTGAGGAACTCTGGGTGACTCAGAGAATGGAAGTAAACAAGAAATCCCTCCCCCTTCCCCCTCGGTGTGACCTATGGTTCCATTACGACACGCATCACGTGATCAACTATTGATCACATGATCAACTATTCATCTGATCAGCTATTGATCAGACCGATGTACTGTACTGTATGCAGACCTTGTACTCTGCACTGTATCACTCAGTTTCATCTGGTCTTTTTTACATTTGATGATTTTACTTCTATCACACTAATATCGCAATATTGTCTATTATTTGACTGTGTTTCAGTGCAGGGCCTATCTATGGTTTACTTCATTGCATATACTGTATGGGTCGTATCAATAAATGTGATTGATGTAATATTAGCTGATGACAGCAGATGATTACAGCGACAAACATTAACCTATCCGCTATAGATTTATGGAACAATCAATTGAGCAGCAGTACCATCAAGAAGTTAACAATTCCAAACAATTCCCCTTTAAATCATGCTGCTCGCTTCAAATCATGTTCCCACTCAACCAACTAAACCGCAGCTGCTTTCTGTTTGACTGAACGCACCTGGTTTTAATTCATTATTAGTTTGTATTATTCAGGCAGAGACACAGGGCACCTGTTATTGGTCCTTTGCCGAGTTCTAAGAGACCCACACAATGCTTTCAAACTTAAAATGATTGGCACAGAGTCATCAACATTAGCCATTTATTTATGGGGATTAGCAAAGGAATGAATTTAAATACCTTTAATTGAGTTTAGGAAGCATGAACTATTACTAAATTCCTACTTGTATTGGAGGGGGGCTCAGATGGAATAGGGTTTATTTTCATAGAATGATTGACATGTTTTGATTTTGGTGACCTTCATTGTCCTGAAAGGCTGCAAAAATAAATAAATCATTAATCTTATTGTAATGTGCGTAAATTTAGATGTGAGCAAAGAATAGTTAAATCATCTCTAAATTATAAATGCAGTTTAAATAAATAATCGCACAAAGAACAATTAGTATGATCGTGAAGAAATGGAAAGCGTCCGAAATGGCTCCTGAAACAGCGCAACATGTCTAATTTGAACAAAGCGTTCAGCGTTCTCCTTGCCAGCTGCAGCGGTCTGATAAAACGTTACTTTACAAGACACCCAGCGATGACTTGGCGATTCACGGGAACATTTGTAAGCAGGGCCCTCTCGAGTCACTGGGGGCCCCTAAAACTCTAATTGAATTCGACTTCGCCTATCAAGATGCCTGCGTCAAGATTCACTTCATCGTCTCCAAGGATAGATGGAACTTTCCGAGGCACAGTACTGCTACGAAATGTTCTCTTCGGATGGTGTTTACCTGTTTTGGTAAACGCTGTGTTTTACATTTGTATACGTTTGTTTTAGGGGCCTGTGATCAGCCACCCCTGATATAGTTAAACGTTGTTTTGAATAGAACTTCAAAAGAAAGAGCGACAAAACCATTTGGCTTTCAATAAATACTGGTGAATTAGAAGAGATAATGTTTGTTGGCTCTTAACATAATCATCAACCCTTTTGGTATAGAGACATTAAAGTCTAAGATACGTCATTTCTCAAAGCCTCAGCACATGAATCACCAGTGGCCCAGATAAGTTATGTACCCTAAGTACTTTTGTTAAGTACTATTTCAGATAATGATGCAAAGTCTGCAATGTTTCACTATGGGACCAATTATACAAAAGCTCAAAATTATCTTTTGGGTGGTAAAGCTTGGTCCCTTGATGCCAATGGCCTAATTAGATAAGAATCGCATTGCATTGTGGTTTCAGAAATAACTGGAAATTTTGTAAACACACACACACACACACACACACACACACACACACACACACACACACACACACACACACACACACACACACACACACACACACACACACACACACACCACACACACCACACACACACAGGGAAAATCCGAGCAACCCAACGCCATGTAACAGTAATACGTAATACTTCGGGTATTTGAGGGGGGCATTTGTGATGCACATTTTTCCAAAAGTCTATATTTGTCTTGCACTTGACAACATAAAACACTGTCGGTTTCACCCCTTGTGCTTTGTGAAATAACACGGCCAGGAGGAGGGATGGGTGAGTGAGTGCGTGCGTGCGTGCGTGCCTGCGTGCGTGACAGAGTGAATGGGTGAGTGAGTGCATGCGTGCGTGCGTGAGTGACAGAGTGAGTGAGTGAGTGCCTGCATGCGTGTGTGCGTGCATGCGTGAGTGTGTGTGTGTGCGTGCATGAGTGACAGAGTGAGTGAGTGAGTGAGTGTGTGCATGCGTACGTGCGTGAGTAAAAGAGTGAGTGAGTGTGTGCGTGCGTACGTGCGTGAGTGACAGAGTGAGTGAGTGAGTGCCTGCATGTGTGCGTGCGTGCGTTCGTGCATGCGTACGGGCGTGCGTTAGTGTGTGCGTGTGTGTGTGCGTGCATGAGTGACAGAGTGAGTGAGTGACTGCGTGCTGGTTGGCCTGCATCCATCTACTTATGTGATCCGTCTGGCTGAGTTCTCCCAACCCTTGACCCCTCTCTTCCTCAGATGCAAAGCGCGCAGCCGGGGCTGATTTCAGCTGGGATCCCCTTAAGAAGGTGGCCTTTTGTGCACACGACTCGCCCCCGGAGGCAAGGACGGGGCGTCGGCGCGCGGTCTAAATCCCAGATTATAATGCAAACAGCCCCGCGGGGTGCTCTAATGACTAAGGTGAGTCCAACACGGTGCTCCGCCGCCCGCCGTCGGAATACCAATGAGGGCCGCGAGGGCCGCGCTCACGGGAGTGACTGGCATAGCAGGAAGGAGAGGGGGAGGGGGGGGGGGAGGAGAGAGGGAAACAAAGTTAAGATCGGCATGCAGGACGGCAGGAGGGAGGGAGGGAGAGGAGGGAGGGAGGGGAGGGAGGGAGGGTGAGGGGAGGGGAGGGGGAGGGGAGGGGAGGAGGGGAGGGAGGAGAGGGAGAGAGGGAGGGGAGGGAGGGGAGGGGGAGGGAGGGAGGGAGGGGAGGGGGAGGGGAGGGAGGGAGGGAGGAGGGAGGGAGGGGCGGGCGTTGGAATTCCATTTTCATGTGTTTCCCAAAGCGAGCGAAGCCTGTAAATTTGATGAAGCCGCCTTTTCAATTAGCTCCAGACTCCCACAGCTGGTCCCCGGAGACCCGTCTCCACAGATGTGCCATGTGCCGTTGTTCACGAAACCCTAAAGAACCTCACCTCCTCCTACAACCCCCCCCCCCCCCCCCACACACACACACCTTTTTCCATCCTCCCCCCCATACCGCTAGACCCCAGTAGCTCTCTCTCCTTCTCTCTCTCTTACTCGCTCCATGTCTCTCTCTCCCCTCCTCTGTCTGTCTCTTCCGCACTCTCTATCACTAACCCCCCCCCCTTTCCTGCCCATCTCCTTTATCTGCGTCTCCCCCTCTTTCTAGCTCACACCCACCTTCTCTCCCTCTTTCTCTCCCCCCCCTCGTCCCCACCCTAATTCTCTCCCCATCACTCTCACTCCGACTGCTTCCCGCTCTCTCTTTCTCCCCCCATGTCATTCCCCCCTCACTCTCTCCTTTCTCCCTCTCCTCCCCCCCCCTCTTTCTCCGTTACACTCCCTGGACGGCACAACAAGGTCCCAGTAATGGTATGCCGGCTGGCGGAGGTGAGATAGAGAGTGCCGACAAAGACAACAGGCTGAATCTGGAATCATATCACACCTCTGGTTGATATTGTTCAAGGAGAAAGAGTCACCATTCACCTCCCCCCTCCCCTTCCTCCCCTTCCTCCCTCCCCCCTCTCCCCCCCGCCCCCGCCGGCACACGCCAGCGATCCAAACACACAGACGGGAGGAGAACCCACAAATACAACAGGAGCACCGATGCCGTGACAACACGGTATCTTTTAGAGGACGAGGGAATGTCCAAGTGCGCCTGGGATGAAATGTGTTGGAAGGATCTTTCACGGCGAAAGGGAGTTGACATTGTTTTCGCAATGTCAAACACACAAGAAATGTAATACAAATAAAAAGTGGTGGCTGGGAATAACCCCGGAGCCTTCAAGGAGAACATCAGAGGAAAGTGGTTGTGGTTCCTCATCCGAGACGGAGACATATGTAGGAAGGAGTTTTCAATGGCTTCGGCTTCGCCTCGCGTGCCTGTGCTCTCCTTTGTAGCTCGGTGTAAGTGGATTCAGAGAGCAATGGGTGTTGTGATGCCATTATTAAGATGCATGGAAAGTTAAGCCCCTGTGTTTGGGTGAAGGGGGGGAATGACGAATCACGGGAGGACTACAGAGAAGCTCCACGGGAACGCCGATTATAGCATCTCTCCGAGGTTCATAAAGTATACGAGATGTCATAATTACACGGTTAGACAGGGGGAACATGAAAAAGGGATTTTTCCGGAGAGCACTGAAAAACACAGTCTGTTGGGTTCTTTCGCACAAATACAATACCTGAGCTTATTGGTATTTATTACACAGAGGCAGCAACTTGTATTTGTGTTGATCTCTCTCTTCTCCCTTCTCTGTGTGTCGTTTTCTGCCACTCCAAGTGATTGCTCTGATAAGGCCAGCAGCATTACATTATGCAGTGCTTGCTGATAAGTGAATGGTGCACAAGCTAATCTCTTTGTACTTATCTCGTTCAGTCTGTGTTCCTAAAGTGGAACCGGACTCCCTATCTCGATGTCATTATTTATTTTGTTCCAAACCACTCCGTTCTGATTATACTTTATGGGTCAAGATAGTTCCCAGCGCTGGGCAGACAAAACAGTAAATCTCACAGTTTTCGGCTAAAGGCATCTGAGGAATTTCTAAAATTAAAAGGCAATCTATATAGGGATTTTGGGTTTGGCTCTTGCCCCGAGTCTATGTTTTAAACATCTTATTTATTCTAGTGCCGTGTTGAATGTGGAGCTCTGTCTTGAAATTCCCACTTTAAACTCAGTCTCAGTTCAAGTCAGAGGTCAAAACAGCGAGTGGAGGAATTTCAGCCCTCATCTCACCCGGTTCACCCTTGCGCCGCGACTCAGCCGAAACCTGGCGGCACTTTTACCTTGTGGAGAGATTAGATACTTTAGAGAGGGGTTTGCTGGCTGCATCTGTTTAATTCTAGTAAAAACTAAAAAAGCCCAGCTTCATATTTACACTAAGACACATTTGCAGTGGGATGGGTGAGCCCCAGCATGCTAATGTTGTCTACGGATCAACATAACGGCCGCCATTGGAGCACAGCTACCACCGCACTAGCTTAAGGGAAGCAGACACACATTTTAGGAGAAAAGTGGCAGTGGGGAGTTTTTTCTCGTTTGGGAACATGTGTTAAATATTTGAAAACACATTCTCTCTCAGGAATGACCCAAGTCATTCACATTATGTGTGGGTGTGTGCGAGTTTTAGGAGGTCAATTCCTGGGAGGAAGAGGAAGATATTAAATGAGAGAGAAGGGTAGCGGGATATTTGCTCAGGGCTCTTTGATTTTGTTTTATCTGGCATGGTGGATTATGCATGGGCAGGTCAAAACATTTCCCATGTATTTCCTGACGGTGAAGTATCGACAGATGTATGTGCGTTGTCATGCAGACCTGTCGTCATTGCCTGACGCAGAAGGAGAGAAGGACATTCTCTCTTAATCTTTCTTTTTTCCACAGAATGGATTCACATAAGGATTGTTTTAAACTTCAAGGGGGCTACGAGAGTGCACAGCCTTTCCGAAAAATCTTTACAAAAACATTGAATAATGTCTGTAAGCTGTCTTGTGCATTTATTAGCTGCAGACTAGTTTCCATTGTTTATGTGGCTTTGTATTTTACTTGGTTCAAAGTTGGCGAATCCAAATGTAATTAGGACATGCTTCTCTTGGCAGGCACATAGTAATTCCCAAGTCTCAACAACTCTTTTCATGGTATTTCTAGCAATGCCTGTTGGTGAAGTCGATTGTTGTCTGCATACTTGAGGCTAACGGAATTCATTTTAACGTCATATATTTTCAGGGAACCAAATTCTCACTTTAAAGAAGCCACTTAAAAGATTTGAGAACATCTAAATCCAAGAGACACATAACATATCCTACGATCGCAATGAACATCTTCTGTCTTAGCTATTTCGTTTGACAAAATATGGCTCTGTATCCACCCAATCTAACAACAACAACAACGGCACAGACAGTGCTGAACTCCAGATTGGGGCGGTTCAGGGCAGTGATGCAATGCAGAGGTTAATTTCTGTTAAGAACCTTTGGTTTTTATTAAGGACATTGCTTTGTATTGGGAAAAAAAACAGGACTGCTCTGTCGCAGACACGTTGGCACTTTCCATGCACGTTTTCCAAACAGATGCTGTTATCTCTGTCTTCAGAGGGAGGTAAAAAAAATGTGTCCAGAGAGATTTATGGGGTTGCCAGATAGGTTGGCCTTTGTCAACATAGAAAATAAGCTACAAATACAACAGACTGGATAAGGGCATTACTATATCCAATTTTGGTGACTAACTCCATGTTGCGATATGATAGCCCAGTGCCTTGTCAAAGAGCTCTGACACACATATCAACTACTGCAGACTTTATTCAATAGTATACCACAGTGTCATTGAATACTAGTTTCTGATTGGTCAATAACTTTGCAAGGGTGTGCATTATTTTTCGACACTGTGTCACACCTGCCTTTGAACACCTCCAGATCAATGTTCTACAAATCCAACATTAACAACAATGGTAAAAAAAAGAAAAATCGACCCGATTTTTCCAAGACAACCCGAAACCAATTTTCCGAAAGCACTGGAAGAATAATCAAACTTCCGCCAATTAACCGGTAACAAACACAGGCTCAACCGAGCAGTGACATGGCCAGGATTCTGATTCATTAGCACACTTGGGTCTGTCTGGACCCAAACGTTCTCCTACACAGGCAGCTTATTGAGAAGCATCCAGGAAAACAGAGGGTGAAGCGGCATTATCAGGGAGCCCCAGCCTTACAGCCTAATGGGTGGTGTTTAATGGCCTCCGATCCCTTTGTCTCTCCATTACTGGGGCAACCCAACGCAGCGCTGCATTAACCTCTCCTTTTAGCCAAGTCTAAATGGACAAGGACATCAACAAATGACTGCCCCCTGGTGGGGCCCATTATGAGCAAATTAAACATAAGCAAGATTAGCTGCTTTTTGCCACATGCTGAGTTCCCTTGGTCCATAATTGTTTGACGGGGCGAAGATAAATAACATCGATTCCATGAATCCTTACGAGACACAGCTGGGCTTAGCCGACTCCATTAGCACTGGCCATTATCACCCGGCACCTGCCAACACAAACATCTTAATAATTCTTACACCACCCATCCACCTTCTTTGGTTATCTCCTATGGATAGCGGTTCTTTATCTCTGATGGCTAGCTGTTGGTTATCTCTTATGGCTAGCTGGGCGTTATCTCTGATGGCTAGCTAGTGGTTTTCTCCTCCTACGGCTAGCTAGGGGTTAACTGCCATGGCTAGCTGTTTGTTATCTCTTATGGCTAGCTGGGGGTTATCTCTGATGGCTAGCTTTTGGTTATCTCTTATGGCTAGCTGTTGGTTATCTCCCATAGCTAGCTGTTGGTTATCTTTTATGGCTAGCTGTTGGCTGGCAAATCTCATCATTAGGGGAATCCCATCGTTGGGGGGCCACAAAAAAGAAATGAAAAGAGAACATTGAACCTTTATCTCTTTGATATAGTTCAACCAGTGCACCCCGTTGTTTGAGGAGAGGCGATAAGCCAACAGTGTGTTCTGACAGGATGATGGCATAGTGCACAGTAGGGCTCCGCTGCTGCAAAACTGAAGGACAAGCTGTAGCCTTAACCTGTCACCACAGCTCCCTCATCATCCCTCTTAATATAATTTACAGTTTATAAAACACTCTGGCATAGTAATGGCCTAATCCTTCAGCCATTTTCTACATATTTGCATTTTTGACACACATTTTTATGATTGCTCTGTGTTTTGAGCTCCGCTCAGCAGGAATATATTTATATATGTTTTATATATATATATAATTATTTTATAGCTCTGGGTGTGAAGTTGCCCAGGAGTGCTGAGATGAGCTCTGGGAGTGCCTCCCTTGCATCCACCCTCTTCAGTTATTAGTTGCTAAATTGATAGGCTGACTTTCAATCAAGAACCGGCCCACTCTATTCTCTGATAATGAAAACAAATGACCCGCATCAGCAACAAATCGATATAAGTCTTATTTTTTGTGACTCTTTATTTATTAATTCTTCTACTTACACACATAACAGGCGATAATTATATCTTTGAACTATTTATGTTTCAACTGCTTGTGCAACTGATTAGGCTCGGACTACTGTTCTGGGTGTGGATGGTTGAGCTTGGATTCTATTTGTGTCTCCAAAATACTGTCGGGGCCCGCTGAACCCAAATACAGATAAACAAATCAATACAAAGGGAAGGTCTTCTTCGTCTCTCGGTGGCTCTGAGTTCCACCCGCCTGCTTCCCCCCCTCCCCGCCCCCCATACCTCCATGTATAGTATATCTCCCCTCAGACCCCATCAGCCGTCAGCTCCGCTCAGTGATGAGTGGAGTGGCTCTTCAACGTATTGTTTTGGCTGTTTTTTTGGGGTTGGAGAAGCACAGGTTTAAAAATGCAGCGATGGTCCACCTCTGTGCCTTCTAAAGCACAGCAAATACCCCGAGCCCCTTCTCGCTGTGCGGCTGCAGAAGATGTCACCCCGGCCTTGCCATAACTCACAGTGCCTGTGATGTGTTTACTTATTACAGTGAGGTGCATCGCTGTCACCCCCTCTTATTTACTCCTTTGGGCTCCTGGATGCCCCCCCATCCTCTCTCTCTCAAAGGATCTAAACCTCTTTCTATGTCTCTATCTATAATGATCTCTCTCTCTCTCTCTCTCTCTCTCTCTCTCTCTCTCTCCTCTCTCTCTCTCTCTCTCTCTCTCTCATCTCCTCTCTCTCTCTCTCTCTCTCTCTCCTCTCTCTCTCTCTCTCTCTCTCTCTCTCTCTCTCTCTCTCTCTCTCTCTCTCTCTCTCTCTCTCTCTCATGATTTAGCCTGTCTCTCTCTCCATCTCTCTCTCTCTAAGGATCTCTCTCTCTATGGATCTCTCCCTATTTCTTTATCTGTCTCTCTCTCTAAGAATCTCCCCCTCTCCTTCTCTATCTCTCGCTCTCTAAGGATCCATTGCTCTCTCTCTATCTCTCTTGGTGTGCGTCTCACTATGTGCACTTAAACTACCTCCCCCCCAGAAAAATCGAATAAATAATTGATTAAAATGAAAAGAATTGGACACAATGTTTTCTGCCATACTAAAGATAGAAAGACAAACAGATGGAAGCACACACGCGCGCGTGCACACACTTGCACACTCATAATATAATCTCATCAACTGACTTGTTTCAGCACTTGAATTTAGATGAATTTCAGACTTGTTGTGATGCACCTATTATGCACTCTACACCCCCTCCTCTGATTCTAGTTGTATTTTAAACTTGCTAGGGCAGCACTCCACCACTGATTGTAAGCTTTGATTGTTCAAGTTGCTTTGGATGTAAATGCAAATGTGCTTACACACACACACACACACACACACACACACACACACACACACACACACACACACACACACACACACACACACACACACACACACACACACACACACACACACACACACACACACACACACACACACACACGGAGCCAGTCCCCGGTTATCAGAAACAACTATGTGTACACATAGTACATTTTAAATTTTTTACTAGTTCACTTGCCGGTCAAAATGAAACCATGACTAATGATCGCACTCAAAAGGGGCAAAAAGGTTTGGGGTTGTGCGTGCGTGCGTGATATATTTTGCAGCTGTGTGCGTGCATTGTAAAACCTCTCTTGTCCATATGAATCTGCGTGTGTTCATTTTTCTGGATTAGTCATGGCTGCTGTCGCTTTAATATCCTGCAATATACAAAGAGGAAAGAACATAGTTGGATCCTACTTTTTGGGGCTCTTTTGGCAAAAGAGAAAACCCTCCCCCTATCTTGTTGGCGTTTGGTAGCTGGGCCGGCTCCGAGGTGGGACTGCCTGTCTGGTCTCAGGCTGTTCTCTGGTTCTCTCTCCTGGTGTCATACTGACTGGTTCTCTGGTTCTCTCTCCTGGTGTCATACTGACTGGTTCTCTGGTGTCATACTGACTGGATCTCTGGTGTCATACTGACTGGTTCTCTCACCTGGACTCATGCTGGCTGGTTCTCTGGTTCTCTCTCCTTGTGTCATGTTGGCCGGTTCTCTGGTTCTCTCTCCTTGTGTCATGTTCTCTGGTTCTCTCTCCTTGTGTCATGCTGGCTGGTTCTCTGGTTCTCTCTCCTTGTGTCATGTTGGCTGGTTCTCTGGTTCTCTCTCCTTGTGTCATGTTGGCTGGTTCTCTCTCCTTGTGTCATGCTGGCTGGTTCTCTGGTTCTCTCTCCTTGTGTCATGCTGGCTGGTTCTCTGGTTCTCTCTCCTTGTGTCATGCTGGCTGGTTCTCTGGTTCTCTCTCCTTGTGTCATGCTGGCTGGTTCTCTGGTTCTCTCTCCTTGTGTCATGCTGGCTGGTTCTCTGGTTCTCTCTCCTGGTCTCCCACTGTCCGGTTCTCTCTCCTGGGCTCCTGGGGTCTCATGTTCCTGGGGGGGCCGTTCACTGTGGCCCCTGATGAGTGCTGGTCGGACCGTCCGCCCGCCAGCATGAAGAACCACTCTCCAAGGTCAACGAAACGTCCACTGAGCGACGAATAGCATTCACCAGCTCCAGGTTTGGAGACGGTGATACCCAGGTCGAGGGAAAATGTAATATGAGGTAAAAGATAACATCATGAATACAAAAAATAAGAGTGTGCTAAATTGTGATATCCATTAGCTACGTTTGGGTTTTGAGGAGGTGTTTTGCCTTGCTCTTCTGAGGGTTCAGGGTTTAGGAACATTATTAAATCGTCAGCGCCTGGTTAGAACTTTGAGTGTGCTGTGATTGTGATAAATGTGTTCACAAATCACTTCAATTTTTATTGTAAGGGAAAAGCAATGACCACTGAGAATGGAAAAATAGATCATCCACCTTGTAACTTATTAGGGGCTGATCTAAAGGGGATTGCATGCAAAGTAACAACCAGAAACGGATTATAAACACCCACAAGTAGAAGCAGAACCCAGGGTCTCTTCACAGCAACCAAACACAAACAACCAAACAACTGCAGCGGTTGTTTAAGAATCCCATCGAGCCAAAAAACGAATACCATGATATGTTTCCCCCGCCATCTCTCTAGGGAGAGATGCAGGGGGGGGGGGGGTTGTCGAAGGCCAGGCCACATGTTGGATTTTAATCATTGTTGTAGTTGGGGGATGACATTTGTAAATCTAATATATCACCCTGGTCATGAATAAGTACTGCCCAAACCATGCTTCGTTCTGGACCAGGCCTGTGTCTCGCGTGGAGCTCTGTGGTGAGAAATGTCCCCAAGTCTGGAATTAATCATGCATGGTCACAGAGACCCCCCATGGCTGCTGGGTCAAGAGACCCCAGAGCTCACAGACCAGGTGGGGGGATTGATTGGGAGCCTGCCAAGGAACAGGGTCATTAACCGGACCTCCAACAAGTAGGGTTTATAGATGCCGTTGAGGGATGGTGGGTGGTGGTGGTGGTGTTTTTGGGGGGGGGGGTGGGTGGGTGGGGTGGAGGCCTTTTAGTAGTGGAGGTAGAGATGTTGGGAGTGGTGGAGGTGGTGGTCGTGGTGGGGGTGGTGGTGGAGTAGGCAGGGTGGTTGGAGGCATGTGTTTGGTGGTGACGTGTAAATTAATAAATAAGTCGGGGGGGGGGGGGGGGGGGGTGTGGGGCGGCGGCATTTCTGCACTGATTTCAAAAACAATTAGACTAACGAGAGGGAATGATGCTGGGACTGAAATAAACTAGCCGGAATGAGGCGGTGGTACCGCACAGTGAGGGGAGAAAAGAACAAGAGAGTGATTTCTGTGGGCTGTAATACAAAATGGAGGCACCTCAAAGCCAATGTTTCAATAATGCAATGAACAAGAGATGAAGTGAAAGACTTCTGTGCTGTGAATGCGCTCTCTGTGGCCTGTGTTGAATACACTGAAGACCCATTTTACAGGTCGCTACAGATCAAGACTGAGGTGCCTGGTAAAGCAGCAGTAACGACGGTTAAGATGTGCTTTAAAAAGGATGTGATTAAAAATAAATGTGCTGAGCGCATGGGTAATTGTTATAGCTATTAAAAAGAAGTGCCGGTTGAAACTCGTCAAGACGAACAAAGTAGCGTTGTCACTGCGACTAGGCTCCTACCAGACTGCGTGTCTTTGTAACCCTTTAATCCTATATCCACCTGGGTAACATTTTACTGTCGGCAGACTAAAATAACGGTGGACCCCGCTCACTGAGGCGCAGACTACTTCAATGGATGCAATTAAAGTGAGGCAACAGTCATTTTTCAACGCAGTCATGCCTATCAAATTGATCACAATTTTCTCTTTTTTTTCCCAATCAAAAAAGGCGGAGAAAACATATGCTCAGCGCTTTCCATTGATGCCATTCAATGGAATCATCCTTGTAGATGTTGCGTCATGAGTGTATGAGCGCAAGACGGAACCCAGATTGTACACAACCATTTCTTCTGACACTACGTCTTGTCCGGAGGAAAGCGATCCACTGCTGTCGGGCCTGGATGTGGCCAACGTGAGTAACTGGCTGCTGCTGGATCATACTTATCGTCATCGTGAGCCCTGGCTGTTTCGGATACCTGGATAACAGAAGAGTGTTAGTTCGCCTGGCCCTCACCGCGCTCCCCTGGGTGGTCATTAGCCGCGGTGGAGGGAAAAAAAGAATCAATCCTCCCAATGTCCACCAGTAGATGGCGCCGGTGCTCTGACTGTGCCGAGAGACGCGTTGGCTGAGGACGGACGATTTCAGCCTTTCCCCCCCCCAACTGTCCTCAAAACGATGTTGCACAGTTACATAAGAGTGCAGCCTCACTCGACAGGCTCCGGAGAAGAAATGATGCGTTAGATCTTAACCGAAAGTACGCCCTTTCCCCCTTCTTTACAGCTAATGCTGAATTACAGAGCCACCACCAAAATGCCCCCCCCCCCTCTTCATCCTCTCCAGTGATAGAGAAGTCGCTGCTTTGATCACTGACCTAATTATTGAAAGCATTGATGAATGTAAATACAAGATTAGTTATGTAGAGGATCCCACTAGGAAGAAAAAATAAAGGCACAGCTCCCAGTTAACAAATTCCAAGAGCAGAAAACACAGAAGGGCTGAGGCGAGATCTCAGTCATGATACATAATTTAAGAAAAATGCAGGATAAACAAGTGCTGGATTAGACACTGCGGCAAATGGCTACAAGATGGGAGCAAGGGGCCGAGGGAGAAAGAAGGGAATTTGATATCTTTTTTTATATGCTTCATAATGTATACACTTTATGATCAATCATGCTTTGAGCTGCTTTAGCATTAGCCTTCTACACGCATCTACACGACACACACCTCGTAGTAAAGTAAATAACACTGGTGCTGATGCTAAGAGAACAATGCCTAGCAATGTGAACAAAGTTGAAACCGCAATGTGTACGATTGTGCACCTTCAGTTCCCAGGTGGGAGACTTCCAGAACTTAAGACTCTTGCTGTCCAACTGTGCGACGCTGGCTGGGTGGCAGAGTGGGAGGGGTTTAGGGTGAATGGGAGGGGTTTATGGTAAGTAGGAGGGGCTTATTGTGAGTGGGAGGGGTTCTGGGAGCGTCGATAGTACGATTTTTGTAAACAAAGAGAGGGATGGGCTGGTCAGCATTTTTTATTTCTAGCATATATTAGTCAAAGGATTTACTTATTTATAATGTTATTGAACTCGCTGTTGGTCAGCATTGGCTGCTGGTATTTCCAGGTAATGTGAAGCGACAAGCTAGTTGAAATGTGGAACATTGAGAGTTTAATAAAGCCACACTCAAATCAGCTCTAGTCGACACATACTGTAATCCATTTAATTTAAACCTCCTGGTCCTGATTACGGAAACATTTGATTCCCAATCAAAGGCGACTGTGAGATTGCCATGCAAAGAGGGATTTTTCAAAAAGCAATGTAAACTGTCTTACATAAGGGTCGCTACATCTCTGCTCATTCTCTGGATTTTCTGGCCCATGGACGGGGGGTGCGGACCTGAAACCTGCATGTGTGTTTGCATATAAATCGGGGGATTGCTCATAAACGGTCCCTACGGCTTAACAGGCTGGGAGATTTATGAACGCAATGTACCCTCTGTGTCAAAATATTTGCCTCATGAATCAGTATAAACTGCCTTGATTCATGGTATGTTATGTCTGTGTGTACAATGTCCACTGTGTGATTTCTAACAATTTTTTGCAACAATCACGGCCATCATTTGATCCTTAGGCCGGCTGTGTGTAAGTGTCAGTGCCTGAGTGGGTGTCAAACAGCGTAGAATACAGTGCAAATAGATGCAGACGGGAGATTACGACTTACGAGTTTGGCCTTCTCTTTGATGCCAAAAACATTTCAAAGGGCTCGTGGTTAAACAGGGCATGCCACCCCGAAGAGACTCTAGTGCTCTGCAAGACTAGGTTGCACAAAGCTGAGCACTCAGCATTGGGCGACGCAGAGAAAAGACCAACCGTATTCCGAAAATCTCTGCAAATCTTTCCCCGGAGGACATTCCCTGACAAGGAACCACGAAAGTGACTTCACACTTGTGATGATGGGCTGTGATGTGGGGAGAAAATAGTCATAGTAATAAAAATGTATAGACTGAGGCTTGGGGTAAAGGGGGAGAGAGGCAAGCCAAAAAAGAGGCAAGTCATTTCTAAAATGCCTTGATTTTTCCCTTTCCGGTTGTCTGTGCCCGTGTAATAATAAGGATCAGAGGCGGTCCATATGCCCCTCATGTTCCTCTCTGCACTGGAAGGTCCGGGGATTAAGAATCTCTGGCTGGAAATAAAGCCAAACTGGCCCTCAGCCGCAGCCCGGCACGGAGACACAGAGAGGGAGGCAGGGCTGGGGGGGTGTGTGTGTGTGTGTGTGTGTGTGTGTGTGTGTGTGTGTGTGTGTGTGTGTGTGTGTGTGTGTGTGTGTGTGTGTGTGTGTGTGTGTGTGTGTGTGTGTGTGTGTGTGTGTGTGTGTGTGTGTGTGTGTGCAAAATGTTCCTTAAGCCACTGTCATTAATTGGACACACACACACACACACACACACACACACACACACACACACACACACACACACACACACACACACACACACACACACACACACACACACACACACAACCTCATCGGTAGGGCTCGGGCCTGTATGTCAGACTTTCAAACTACAGTATATAGCGTATATAGGCATCTAGATATTAATACCTTGCGGGTATTAAGACATTACTTCTTTCTGGGTCAGACCGGGTAATTCTTTAGTGAATAATCCCCTCAGCTTCCATGTATGAACTTGCATCTCAAACATGGAGCTTGATGTGTCGTCACAGCCCGGCTATACTGCTGCTCTACGGCAGTACTACCAGATGTCCAAGGTTATCAAGCCGGCCTTCTGCCCAAGGTTGGGATAAGGAAGCGGCAGTTCTCTCGTTACCCACGGCCTCGGGGTTCAACAGGAGACCCCCTTTTCTGTAGGAGCCTGGAATGACTAGCCCAAAGGGTGTGCGTGTGTGTGTGTGTGTGTGTGTGTGTGTGTGTGTGTGTGTGTGTGTGTGTGTGTGTGTGTGTGTGTGTGTGTGTGTGTGTGTGTGTGTGTGTGTGTGTGTGTGTGTGTGTGTGTGTGTGTGTGTGTTTAAAGGGCATTGGAATATTCAGCACCATTTTCCACAATGCATTGAGTCTTTCAACATGCTAATGGCTCCTCAGTGAACAAAACAAAACAAAAAAAGAATTTGACCAATCTCTGAACGGCATTACGAAACACAAACAAAACAAAGTCAACCCTACAACAATATTATGCTAATCACGCTGTGCGGAAATAACGTCCAGAATCTCGTAATTATCACAATTTTGTCAGCTTCCCATGGATGTCCCCTCTCTCTCCACGATGAATTGGTAATGATCTCTCCCTTCTCCCCCCCCCCCATCTTCTCCCAGGTCCCCAGTCTTTAATGACTAAAAACAATCAAAGCAACAACAGGAATAGGCTTCAGTCAGCCATTTCAAAGTCAATAGCAGCTCATGGCTTTAACTAACTCCATCAAGAGTTGCTGGGACTTAATTAAACCTTGCAAACAATGTCACGGACCACAGGGGCTGGCAAAGCTGTTTCTCCAGAACCCAAAGTATGAGGAAATGCCATTACCTCAACTTGTCTCTCTAATAAAACATTTTTACACAGAGGGCCCACACAGCCTTGGGCTACAATCCTTCAGCATATAATCATCGCTTTAATATTGGCCACTAATGAGGTACTTTGTTTTGGGTTGGTTGTCTTAAACTGATGGAAAATGCATTGCACGAGGGACCGAACTCTCCTTTAACTGCAGATTTACCATAGCAATGGCAAAATTATATGCAGACTTCTGACATATTATTGATTTGGAATATCGGTTTCCTTAAGAAAAACACAACTTGGTGGACAACAAAGAGGACCAGGGCTGTACCCCCTAATGGTCCAGAGCTCATTAGTGGCTCGCCATTAGAAACAGTTCAGTAAAGTAGAAAATTAAATGTCCCATCATCTAAGATGGGGGGCCTTTAAAACTTACACCGCTCAACCTAAAGGCTAAAGCACATGGAGTTTTTCTGAGCAATTAAATATAACCGTTGAGTAATAACGTGTGGTATTTAAAATGCTATGGCAGTATGGTTTCTCTTAACAGATGAATTAGCCAACATCTGTTCTGCAGAGGAACTTTGTTAAAGTGCATTTTTAAACCTCTTTAAACCTGTATAGCTCATCCTTTGCAACAAGAGAGCAGTTTGCATCTATGGTCAATCATACATCAACATCTTCCCTACTTCTACTGAGCTTCCTCCCATCTCAGTATTAGGCCCTAGTCAGGCCCTGAAGGATTTGTCCAGACCCAGCCCAACGATCAACCATTAACCCAAGGTTAATGGTTGACATTGTCCATGTCCAGATGTAAATCAGCCAGGACTTTGGTTCAACTCTTTCCCCTTTCTTCGGCAAACCGAAATCGGGCAGTCATTGAGCCGTTGACAATTAAAAACCCACCCATGGCTGTATCTTGTTTTGTCAAACACAAGCCAGTCCAAACAAACTGCCCGGCCTAGGTAGTTTTCCGTTGTGTTTTTTACACACCGCTGAGCATGTTCATGGACGAAGAGACTGAGGCGCGCGGTTGGAATTGTGAGCGAAGAAGGTGGCAGAGTTTAAGGCGGTATGATAATTCAGATTCCTGAGCGTAGAGCAACATTTCAACAAGTCGCCGGGGTAAATGTAGGAGGGGCTGCTTTTAAACCGATTGGATCACCTATAAGCATTCACTTCTGAATCCAAATTTAGTGCTCAGTTCCCGGTGGCAGGGATGTATGTGGGAAACGAAGGAACGAAACTTGGGAGGTGGTCGAAGCAGTAAAAAACCGACAGTTTGATTCCCAAATTCAGTACCGCGCTCATGACCAGGACAATCAAGAATTTTAACCACGTGCCCCAGTCTCAGTCTGTGAGCATGTGCACTGGCAGGTAAACAAACGATTGAAACGTGAGGGAAAACTTCCTAGCAAGGGCCGTTCTTATGTGTTACTTATGTTGGACAAAAAAATGTCACAGCTATGGAGATGCTGATCGCTCTATGGGAATATTATGGATGTCAATTGATGGCCAACTGCCCAATTTCAGAGGGGAGTTATGTTTTTATTACGTTTTTTGAAGGGTAGAACAAATGATATACATATAAACATCAGCGGTACAAGTACTTTTTTTAAGTGTAAAAATTGTCAATATGGAAAAATGTATTTATGTGCGTGACAGCATTTTTCTAGCAGTCCACCAACCGATATCGGCTTAGTTTAATACACCTTTATCATCTTTCTAGTGTTTTCCGAAAATAACTGCTTTTATCATGAAACGGCTTGATTACACTACTTTATCTGGGAGTCGGCGGTTCCTCGAGAGGCAGCGAGAGATAAGGCCAAAGACGGATCGGAATAGCCGCCGTTATTATTTTCAATGGTTCCATTTTATTACGTTGTATTATTAATACCGGACTATGCATCATCGTTATTGTTTATTCCGATGATTAAATGTGTGCGTTCAACGAGTTAGTGAACCATTACCAGACAACGTGATAGTAGATTACACAGCTTGTCTGCGTGATTGCTTGACCTTTATGCTATTCATCCGCCGAGCGAAGAGGATGGTGAGAGCCCCTTATTTCTCCCCCCTCTCGTGAGGAAACCCTGTGAGGCTGCAAGCTGTGTCTGTTGAGGCCACACAGACAGGCCTCACCTCTCCTCACAGTCTGGTTGGACCCCTACCATGGTGGGGAGACAGAGAGATGGAGAGAGAGATGGGGAGAGAGAGAGAGAGAGAGAGAGAGAGAGAGAGAGAGAGAGAGAGAGAGAGAGAGAGAGAGAGAGAGAGAGAGAGAGAGAGAGAGAGAGAGAGAGAGAGAGACAGCCAGACAGCCAGACAGACAGACAGACAGACAGAGCGAGTGTGAGAGACAGTGAGATATAGACAGAGAGAGGAAGACAGCCAGAGAGTGCGACAAAGACAGAGAGAGAGAGAGAGAGAGAGAGAGAGAGAGAGAGAG
>OLKM01000024.1:528488-561183 GCA_900291075.1 Melanogrammus aeglefinus | reverse complement strand
GTGGTCACCCAGACGTGGGCTTTGAGTGATTTCCATTAATTCCTTCTGTCAGCTCTGCTCATCCTGCAGCCCTTCTCCAGGAGCTGGCCCACCATGTCAAGAGCCTCATCACACTATCCTCCACCTCTCCCCATCACCAGGCCCCCACCCCCGTACACGCCCGGCCCACCACCACCCTGGTACCACCCTCCCCACTCCCTCCCCTCTACCTCATTACTCCTATCTCAGCCCCACCACCTCATCCCCGCCACCAACACCACCATTGCCCCCGTCATACGTTGCACACCCCCCACCTCCACCAAACACCACTCTCACCCCGTCACCGCCACACTCACTCCATCACCACCAGGCTTCCTCCACCTCACTCCATCACCACCAGAATTCCTCCACCTCACCCCATGAACATGAGCTTCCACTCCATTCCAGCTCCCTCCAACCACCACCTTCACCCCCCCCCCCCCCCCCCCCCCTCCCCCCTCACAGACTGGGGCCTAGCAGGGTGCTCCTTGACGGACTCGGTGGCCCTCTGCTCTCAGAGTCACTTGAAGCAGACCGATACAGTGCCGCTTTCAACCGGCTTCACCGCCAGGAGAGCAATCTAGGACGGGAGGCTCCTCTCTCTCTCTCTCTCTCTCTCCCTCTCTCCCCCTCTCCCTCTCTCTCCCCCTCTCCCTCTCTCTCCCCCTCTCCCTCTCTCCCCCCCTCTCTCTCTCTTCTCTCGTTCTCACTTCTCTCCTCTCTCTCTCTCTCTCTCTCTCTCTCTCTCTCCCCCTCTCTCTCTCTCTCTCTCTCTCTCTCTCTCTCTCTCTCTCTCTCTCTCTCTCTCTCTCTCTCTCTCTCTCTCTCTCTCTCTCTCTCTGGTGACACTTGGTAATTGATTTCCCTTTCCCATTAACTAACACTTCATAGCCCCGTGCTTCGTGGCGCTGTGTCACCGGCGCGTGCTTCATTAATAACCCGACGCGGCGTTCGAGTGACAGTTCAGCTCCGTGACAGACGCCTGCTGCACTCCCCTCGGAGGACCGCCGCGTGTGCTGCGCCTATCCCTAATCAAAGTCCAAAGAATGACAATGTCGCCGCAACAGAGGGTGGTGCCACTTACTCGCGCCGTCTGCACTCGTGCGCTCTCTCGTACGCTCTCGTGCGCTCGAGGAGGAGACATGAGAGGCAGCAGGAGCTCCTGCGCCGCTCAACAACCCTTCTCCATCTTCCCTTTCCGAGATGAAAGCACGATTAGACACCGCAGCCGAGTGAGCTTTGACCTTATCTCGGGGTGCAGCTGGCGCGGCAGGAAGGGGATGCGCAGGGCAGCCGCGTGATTAAACGGCGTATTGATTATTTGTGTTTTTCCTTAGGGATGGATGAGAAATGTAGGGGTGTTGGGGGTTGTAGGTTTTTCTCTGTGCCACATAAAACGCGGTGCGGAGGTGATGCTTGTTGTTTGTCCTTCAAAGGTGCGCCCCCCCCCCCCCCCCCCCCCCCCGAGGAGCAGCGTAGCTAATCACAAGACCTGCATCCGTGCATATTAATTAACACAACATGGTTATGGCGGCAGTAATCTCCTTTTTATGAAAACACCCTTGGTGGTGAGCCTTTGATGCCATAAGAAAACGCCAGCTGTTTGAGGAAACTCCCGACTTCGGCTCAGGTTTGGAGCCATGGTGGACTGCAGATGTTTCCGCAGATGTTTTGCCCTCGCTGTAAACCCTCTCCTAGCTGGCGCCCCACAACCTGTCCATTAAGGACACAAACATAATCACTGGCACCAGACCGAGCCCTCATCAATAATAACCGTGACCAACGAGTCATGAGTGTAATATGATAAGTAGGCAAGCCGCAGATTAGGTCGCACGGGTCGGCTTTTACGCCTTCCCGCCTAAGACGACTTTGGGCTGGGCGGCGGTACGGCCGAGACCCGGATGTTCTGTCAAGCCGTCTCCAACGGAGGCCGGCGGGGAGACGTGGAGCCCTCCTCCTCCTCCTCCTCCTGATGATGATGATGATGATGATGATGACACTCCAATTAGAGGAATCCCGTTGATAAATGCCAGGCAGATTACCAAAAAGAATGCGGCCCCGCTTCCACACGCGGCGAAGGACTGGCTGGAAGCGCTGCTCTTCATGGCCGCCCTTCATGGCCGCCCTTCATGGCCGCCCTTCATGGCCGACCTTCATGTCCGACCTTCATGTCCGACCTTCATGGCCGCCCTTCATGGCCGCCCTTCATGGCCGCCCTTCATGGCCGCCCTTCATGGCCGCCCTTCATGGCCGACCTTCATGGCCGCCCTTCATGGCCGCCCTTCATGGCCGACCTTCATGGCCGACCTTCATGGCCGACCTTCATGTCCGACCTTCATGTCCGACCTTCATGGCCGCCCTTCATGGCCGCCCTTCATGGCCGCCCTTCATGGCCGCCCTTCATGGCCGACCTTCATGGCCGCCCTTCATGGATGACCTTCATGGATGACCTTCATGGCCGACCTTCATGGCCGCTCTTCATGGCCGCCCTTCATGGATGACCTTCATGTCCGACCTTCATGTCCGACCTTCATGGCCGACCTTCATGGCCGCCCTTCATGGCCGCCCTTCATGGCCGCCCTTCATGGCCGCCCTTCATGGCCGACCTTCAAACGACACGGTGCCACTCCACACTGCCCCTGGCACGGAAACCCAGCGCTCTGAAGAAACGGGTTAATGAAGCCACTTAACGCCACAAGGATGGGAAGGATTGATAACTACGGGCCGTGTTGAGCCATCACATAATGGGTAACGCACTGCTTAACGTCGTTGGAATAAATACCCCAGGAGACCTTTCCTCTCCCAGGTGTTTGAATGAAATCTCAGGAGGAAGTGGGGGGGGGTCAGAGCTTCTGGATGTTGAATGAATCTGCATTATTGACTATAACACCTTAAGGGAACGCAGCCCATATGCACAGATATATTCCTTATGAGCTGATCTACTGCTACCAGGGGCTGTGCATACACAAAAGACAAATCTCACTCTGCTGATCCTTAAGGGTAGGATGCTCAGGAGGTGGTCGCCCCTTGTCATTAAGATCTATCAGAAACATCACTGGAGTTACAGCTGTCAGCGGTGACGGCTGCGCGCTGCACAGCAAGCAAGTCGATCAATCAGCGGAGTCCCATCCTCCCCCTAGTGGCAGGGGGACGCGCTGTTATTACTTCAGCCGACACTTCAATTATAACTGAAGCAGCGTGCAGATCCAAGATAATGCCAGGGAACACGAACGGGCTACAGTGTGTCTTTCAGTAACAGTTAATAAAGTCCCAGGTAGCTACACTCCATCAAATGAACCGACTGCGGACCATGATTCTGCCTCTTGTGCCGGACTGTGAGAGGCTGCTGGCTATCTGATGGTCTCTCCCGCCAGCTGCTGCTTGGAAGGCTCACAATGGTTTTGTTACACTCGCTCAAGTTCAAGCAGCCGTGCCTGGCAGACAGGCTGTACTCTGTAGTCTTATTGGATGGTCAACAACAGAGATGCGCTTGGTTAGAAAACAGTTGGTTAACAATGTAGTGGAGAGACTCTACTCAGATGTTTGTTTCATGCATTTTATAATATAGTAACATTTCCATCCGAAAAAATTATATTAAGCTATTTCTAGATCCTTACCTGATTGACTTGTGGTGTGTGTGCGTGTGTGCGTGCGTGCGTGTGTGTGTGTGAGTGTGTATGTGGTATGACTCAGGCCTATTGAGTGTTTTAGGCCACCTCTTCACCCTGACTCCCACACATCTGCCCTGTGTGTGTGTGTGTGTGTGTGTGTGTGTGTGTGTGTGTGTGTGTGTGTAGGTGTGTAGTGTGTGTGTGTGTGTGTGTGTGTGTGTGTGTGTGTGTGTGTGTGTGTGTGTGTGTGTGTGTGTGCTGCGCGCGCGCGCGCGCGCGCGCGCGCGCGCGCGCGCGCACCGGTCACAATTGACTTGGTTTCTGCTTGTGTGTCCTTACATGACTTTTTTAGTTTCCATGTCAACACTCAGATCTCACACCAAAGAAGTGATTCTTAACAGTTGTTTGGAATAGCAAGCTGAGATCATAGTTATTACTAACAACGTTGTAAAAAAACACGATGCATGATCCGGAAAATGACGGAATCCATTGTAATTATTTTAGCACTTACTTAGTTTTATAATAAGACTTTTATTATCCAATAAAATAACAACAATTTGAGCTAATATAGAAGTTTTCCTTTTACTTTGATTGAACAAAAATTCTCAGTATCATTGCTAGAGTCACTTAATCCTAATTTCAAACCTGTTATAACTACTTCATAGGTGAGGGCAAACTAAGTAAATAAAACGTATAAACGTATAAAAGACTGTATTTCTGCATTTTTGCTCCAGTTCTACACATTTCTACCGTAACACCTGCTGCAGGTTAAGGCAGAAATGTAGAACATAGAATGTAAAAGGTAGAACGGTAGAAGGAGCATGCATAACACTAGCTTCGGTCCGGATATAGATGAAAAGGGTCATCTACTCAGAATTCAACTCAACATTCGACACATATATATTCTCAGGTTTTCTTCCTTGATGCCTTGTCCTCTGAAATGTAAATGATATACACTATAAAAAAAAAAAAGCTCAAAGAGCTGATTACATTTCATAATCATATTCATGGTTATTGATAGCTAAGGGCTATTCTTAACAACGTAACACCCTTGACTACTGGGGCCTTCCTCCAATGTTGGCCATTGGCCAGTGTGAGGGGGGGGGGGAGGGGTCTGGTGGGAGTTCACATCCTTTTGAGGGGAAAAGGAGGTTATGTGCAGAACACTGAATTCTCAATCCTACTGGGAGCATAGATTACGGAGGCGATAACAGACCCACACTGCGCGCAGCACAAAAGTACATGGGACTCCAATGCAATTTCGATGCAAATTCCGCACGCCAAAAATAAAACCATTTCCATATTCCCTATGATTCACGGCGTTACGCGACGCTCTGTGTGTGTGTGTTTTTTTCCTTCCATATACCTACTTATGGATTCACATCGGCTACTTATTTATCCATTTCCAGTTTCCCCCTTGTGTTACATCATGGTCACCACGCACGGTCCCCAGGGTCTCCCTTACCCAGTACCCCGTAGCCCCCCCATTCTCCATCCCCTACCTCCCTCCAAACCAACACCCTTTATTTATTCATGCAACATTTCGTCCTCTCGCACTCACCCGGCGCACCCTGCTGCTCACCGATACAGATGCTTGAGATAGCAGGCCCGTTTGGGTTGCCCAACCACTGCTCCACATGCCAGCCGGCGAGACAACACCATTAATCTCTCTTATCAGGATCTCAGTGGGCGCCCCCCCCCCGCCCCCGCAAGAAACCAGAACTGTATGCCCTACGTTGGGCCGGTACTCCTGGGCGGATGCTAAACAAACCGTGCTACTCCTGAAGAGCTCCTGCCTTGAACTGAAGGGGGGGGGGAGACAGAGAGCCATTTTTCTTCTGCGGCGTATCGACTCATTTGTTATTGTTGGTTCCCCTTCAAAGTGTTGCTGGCCTCTTAAAAAACAGCAGCTTGACTACTTTGTAATTGCATTGTGTGATAAAAAGCTAATTAAGTTATGGATGATCTCTTATCTGCTGTGATTTTTTCGGTCCCCCCCCCACCCCCACACACCGCCGCCCGCCCGCCCCCAGCAGCCGCCGGCGCCGGCGCTATCCAACGGACGATCTCGATAGGATCAGTCGGGGTGTGGGTGTGCCTGCGCGCGCATACGTGCACGCGCGTGTGTCTCGCTGCGTGTTAATAAGTACAGTGATCACTATAGTGATCGAGGAGGAGGAGGAGGAGGAGGAGAGAGGGGCCCTTGATGACAGCCAGCCAATCACGCGGAGCGATGTGCCCTGATAAGCGGGAAGCCGGGCCCCGGGGGGGGGGGGCCTCACCGATGAAGCCCCGGCCTTACCCGACTCGGGGTTCCATAAACAACTGATAAGACCGCCGAGTCTAATGAGTTGACTTGTTTTACAGACTCGGGGAGAAAGTATTTCCCTGCGAGGCGGGATGAGATAGCCCGATGTTAAGGGCCCTGTGTTAAGGGCCCCCGGTGTTAAGGGCCCGCCGACGCCACCCCACGTGCCTCCACTCCACAGAGGGGATCAGAAACAAGACTCACGGGCGCCGTGGATCATCCTATAAAAGGGGGGAGACGTGTGAAACTGTCAAACCGGATTTTATGGCCCAAAAGAAAGAACCATAGTGGGCCCACACAGAAAGGGGCACACACAAACACACACACACACACACGATATAGTTTGAATATCATAAATAGAATCACAAACACACACACACGCACACACACACACACACACACACACACACACTCAGGATATTACCTCGGTCATTTAATACCGGAGCCCTCCTCTTCCTACCGGTACACTCCCTTCGTGATTGGTCGGGAACGGCGGGGAGCTGAGATACCGCGATGGTGTATTAGGATAGATTAGGATTGTGCTGTCTGTGCAGGAAATACATCTTTGTCTGGGATTTATAGTGCCTGGTGCCTGGTGTTTACGCTACGGAGCATGCTAGCTGAGCAAGCACGGTCCCAGAAATAAAACACCATTTATATTAGTTACAGACGGGATACATTTGACACAAGATGGGTCTGTATCGCTATATAACCTAATTCAGTCAGTCAGCAAATATCATGAAACATATCAAAAAATTGCTTCATATTCACTCTCTTTCATATATATATACCGCTTATATAAATATATACCGTATATATATATATATATATATATATATATATATATATATATATATATATATATATATATATATATATATATATACCGTATATATATATATATACACACATTATCAGAATTAGCACATTTCTGCCCATTATGCATCACCCAAACTCCCTCCTCAGAGGTCCTGAAGCGGCCCCTTGTTCGGTGCTCAATAATTCAGGGTGTTCTCTGCAGCTCCAACCGGGGCCGGCATGCGCATCACGTCCGTCCCTGCCCTCACGCATGTTCCTCTGGGGCGCTCCCGCTGCAGCAGGGGCCCGCTAAATATGTGTAATGGAAGCGGATCCCGAGAGAACGAGAGAAAGGATGGTGGACCGAGTGGGGGGGTGGGGGGGACGACACTCGGCCCCCTGTCGACACCGTACGTATGGACTGGCTAAGGGTAAACGGTGCCTAGCCCCCCACCCCACCACCCCCACCCCCCCTCCCTCCCTCCCTCCTCCCCCCTCCTTCAAGAACACCAGATGACGGCCAGCAAGAGGCTGCTGGTGACAACGAGAAATAGAAAACGATAAGAGAAATGCGTCCGCTCAATCAAAGTTAGCGAGGAAAGTACCTGGAGCTTTGTTACCTAATGACTCCGCCCGTGTTCCGGTTTACGGGCGAACAAGAAGGAGAGGGGCCAGCGCTTTGTATTCACACGGCGCAGAGGTCAGGGGGCTGGTAACAAAGCCTTTGTCTGTTGCTGGGACTTGAATAGGCTGCTTGGCAGAACAGACACCGAGTAATGGTCTCACTGACTAATTACTGAAGGGTGGCTGGGCCGCAGCCCACCTCCTCTTACCGAGAGGGACGGACGGACAGACAGGGTGAGAAGGAAAGAGACATGCAGACAGACAGAGAGACAGAGAGAGGGAGAAGAGAGAGAGAGAGAGAGACAAGAGAGAGAGAGAGAGAGAGAGAGAGAGAGAGAGAGAGAGAGAGAGAGAGAGAGAGAGAGAGAGAGAGAGAGAGAGAGAGAGAGAGAGAGAGACGGACGGACAGACAGGGTGAGAAGGAAAGAGACATGCAGACAGACAGAGAGACAGAAGAGGATGGGGGGGAGAAGGACAGAGAGAAGAGAGAGAGAGAGAGAGAGAGAGAGAGAGAGAGACAGAGACACACAGAGACACAGAGACAGAGAGACACAGAGAGAGAGAGAAAAGACACACACACACACACACACACACACACACACACACACACACACACACACACACACACACACACACACACACACCACACACACACACACACACACACACACACACACACACGCTCACAGAGCCAATGAGAGAGGTTGAAATAAAGCAGAGCTGCAATATCCTCAGTACAGCCTGACGCTGTGCTGACAGGAGGCCTGCAGGATCGCTGACTTCAACACCCCAGGACCATCCGTCTTCACAGCTATTGGAAATGCCATTATTGATCAGCGATAGGTAAAACCCATGCACAGCCTCAATCAACCGTTTCACATGGAAGTAAACCATTGGTGGTCCATCAAAAATCAATGAAGAATCAGAGAGACGATAGTCGTGGAACAGGAACGAGATCTGTGCATGGAAACAGACATTATCGTACATTTAACGAGTTCTAGTGATATCGTTAACATTAGAATCACCTGCCCGACCTTTCTCGGGTATGGGGAGGTTTTCCCCCCTAAGCAATGAGCAGAGAGGAACAGCTCAGGGCTATATTGACACCGCTTAGAGAATGTGTGCGTCCTTGAATGACTGCCCCCCCAGGCAACCGGGAATTTGTACTTGACGAACACGTTCATTATTGGACGACCCCACTCAATGGATGGCTTCCATCTCGAATAGATTTTAGCCTTAAATACCTGGGAGACAAACAACGTGCACATGGGAACAACAAATGAGCTTCTTTTGCAAAGGACGCTTTGCATGCTATTGCTTGCCCACAATCAGCGTTCGCACGCGGTAAAACATTCGACCTGGTTGGAAAACTTCCCATGCTCTGAGCATGAAACACGGTGAAGTAGATCTGCTGAAACAGAACTCAGCTTCAGTATTTTTATCGATATAAAGACATTCATATTTTATCTGGGTTGTACTGATTTCAAAGTACAAGGAAGGCCAGGTATTTTCTTATACCTCAAGTTAACCCTTTTATCTGGTTGAATTGAACGTGCCTCATCGCATTGGTTTGAGAATAGAAAAAAGCCAAAGGTTGATATAAAGTTTTACGGCTGCAGGGGGACTTTGGCCTTAAAACTAACTGTTACCGTTACTACTGACTGGAGTGTGTTTGGGCAGGTACCTGCTTCTCATCGTTAACACCACCCCCACCCCCCGCGCCCTGTCCTGTCTCCATTTGGCTCCCATTCCCCGGTCCTGATTGACAACGCTTGTGCCAACAAAGAGGCCTTCTTGTCCCGTTGGCGGCGAGACATCGTGGGGGCTGACTGTGTACAATATGGGTGACAATAACAAATGTCAACATAGTTAGCCTATTCATTTCAGAGTACACAAACAAGCCACCCTGGCCTGCCTTCCGCATTCCCATAGGTCAATATTCAAAGTGTTCACTCAAGTGATTAGTCATGCAATGACAGCACCCTTCTCCTCCTTCAACCCCCCCCCTCCCTGTGTGAGACAATAGACGGTACCGATAGAATTTGGGTTCTACACAGATCAGCCTTATCATGGCGTTGGTCTCAAAAGTGAAGGACACAAGGATTTCGGTTTGCGTTGTTTTAGAAAGGGTTGTTGGCGGTCACAGACACTGGTATTCATGAAGAACCACCTGTTTTGTATTCATTGGTATTCACGCTGATGGTAACCAGGGCATCAGCAGTCCACAAAGCAGGCCTTCCACTTGCCACTAATGAGTGGGATTTAAGTGTGTTGCTTAGGGGCACATCAGTAGCAATAATACTTTTACAGGGATTTTTTATTGAATCTTTAACAACCTGCCGTCTTCTACCCGAGGCTATGGACACCCCATGTAATTATTCTACCAAACGAGTGTCGCCTCAGCCCAGGTCATCGTAAGAAAAATGGACCTGGGCAATTCGCTCTATCTTAAGATATATTGTCTTTCAATTTGAGAAGAAGGAAACATGCAGTATTCCTCTGGTACAGGATTTGAAGAAAGAAGGGTGATGTAGACGGCTTCAGATATTACAAAGTGTACATATTTTAAAATTTACAGACGTGAAAATGTAGTTTTGCACTGAATTTACATACCGATAACGACAATGCATGGCAATAGCGTTTACATTCATCAGCCAAACAGAGATTCAATAAATAAGCGCAAACCCGAGTATCTTAACATGTTATTTAAATGAATTCATTCCTCAGACTTGACCTAACTTCGTTAAGATAAAACAATCGTTCTTAATCCTTGAAACCTTGGACATTTGTAAAATGACGGTGAATAAGTTACGGCCGCTTATAACATAGCAAGGTACTGAGCTGCAGAATACACAATGATTTGTGTTAGTGTTGCCTTTTGTTATCTGAATGCATTTCTATCTTGTGTGCCATTCAACGCTCTGCCTTAGAGGACGTGGGGGAACACGCCCAATCCTTCCTCGTGATGCGATGGGCCGTTTGCGTGACAGACGACTCGCCTGTCCTTGCCTGACAACGCAAGGCAGGCCCCGATCGGCTCATTCAGTCTCAAAGCCGTCACTCCTAACTACACATTGTTGTAGATATTAGAAAGGGCTGATGGCAGACAGAAATGTGTACCTGGAATGATAAGTGGATTCAGGCGGGTAAGGTCTGGGTAACCCTGTTCCCCGGCGGGTTAAACACTGGTCAACTATGATTCAAGCTCTTGATAGAACATGTTTTTTTTTTTATTGGCATTATTGCCCCATGGACCAGTTTGTCTTTGGAGACCCTACTAGGGCCCCCCCCCCGATTGCTCCCAAGGACACAGCTCTAGGGAGCGTTTACAGACCTAACCGCCTCCTTCCTGGAGGTGAACGGGGTCACTATGCACTACATATAAGACCTAATGCAATCACTCATCACACTCTGCCCTGCATGAGTTTAGACATTGGTTGTCGTGATGGCATTGTCATGTTGAGTGACGACTGGGTCTTTACGCAGAGCTCACTGGGTACGACAGAGTTCAAGGGCGGGGGGGGGGGGGGGGGTGGTGGTGGCGACTGGAGGCAAATAGGATGATTACAGGTTTGACTCGACCAGCACGACTTGATCCACTGATGTCTCCAATGGCACAACATTCCGATTATTAACTAGGAATACCTGCCATTATGTAAATCCAGCAATAGCATTGCAATTGCACGTGATGCTGGTTATATATTCTCACATTTCTTTGAGTTTGTAGCATATAATTTGATATACATGTTGGTATACAGGATGGATAAATATATACAAGGTGCATAAATTGAAGTAGTTCTCATTTTCTTGAGTGAACTTGGGATGCATAATCAATGGAATTAGAGGGACTATTGATTATGTGATAAAAGAGTATGGAGGACATTATTAAAGAGAACTAGTGATTTATTTACTCCTGAAAAGGAAATGGTACGCTGCCTTAGTCTTTCGGGTGTACCGTTAGACAATGAGACGAATGGGTGCATTAAAAGATAAAGCAAAGCGAACAAGTATTGAATACCAAAGGGAACAGCAGCGTGGTTCAAGAGCTATGAACTATAATTCTTTGCGCAATATAAACACTGACCTGTGATAAAGTCCTTTGGGCCAGGCATTCTCTCTCTCTCTCTCTCTCTCTCTCTCTCTCTCTCTCTCTCTCTCTCTCTCTCTCTCTCTCTCTCTCTCTCTCTCTCTCTTCCTCTCTCTCTCTTCTTCTCTCTTCTCTCTTCTCTCTCTCTCTCTCTCTCTCTCTCTCTCTCTCTGCTTCTCTCTCTCCTCTCTCTCTCTCTCCTCTCTCTCTCTCTCTCTCTCTCTCGCAATTGTTCAAGTGTGTGTCTTTCTGGAGTCACAGACCCACGGTAAACGCAACAAGGCTGAAGTAAACCTGCAGCGATCGGCGACTCTGCATGTTGAATCAACGTCAACGACCAGCAGCCTCTGGGTTCCCAGGCTCTGGTAAGCCAGGCTCTTCCACAGAACCAGAAAGGATAGTGTGGCTGCCAACACTAATAACGAGTGCTGCACAAAGTCCGAGCCGGTGTCTCTCTGTCTGTGACGCCCTTTCTGTCTGTCCCCCTCCCCCCTGAGAGCACTTATAACACTTATGAGGTTATTTTGTCTCCTCAAGATGCTATGCCATCCGAAATTACGGTGTTGTTGTGATATCCCCAAAACTGAAGAGCAAAACCGAAGATCCCATTTGTGCACGAAGCCTTTAAGCCCACCGGCCGGCGGGCAGTCTGACCTAGAATGGGATCTTTTATTTTGATTGTTCATTTGGATTACGCAGTTGCCCGTTCAGCTGTAGTCAACCACTCCAGACGGTCTACTTCAGAGTGTTTTGCTGTTTGTATTTCTGTTGCTTTTTTAACAATATGCTGCTCCCATTTCACTCCCCCCCTCCCTCCCTCCCTCCCTCCCTACCCGTCCTACCCACCCAGGGTAGTACGGTGAGGGTGGTGTGTGTGTGTGTGTGTTTGTGTGTTTGTGTACTTGTGTGTGTGTGCGTGCGTGCGTGCGTGCGTGTGTGTGCGTGTACACAAACAGACAGCTTACAGTTTCAGAAATTGAACGGCGACATTGCCCCGTTCTCCACAATGACACCGCTGAACACGTAGAGCGCCACACCTTCCGTACGACAGAACGGCGGGGGCCGGTGGCCTGACGTCACCGTTACTCCGCAGTCACCTTGGGACATGGCTGGAGAGGAGCCAGCGCCCCGGCGCCGATGTGCACCGACACCAGGCCTCCCCTGTGCTCCTGCTAATGGGATTGTCACGCTAGCCCCGTATGGATCATGTGGTCTTCTGTAGGGCCGATGCTGATTAGTCTTGTCCGAGGGGGCCGAACCGAGCTTCTATAATAACTTTTTCGTTATGAAGAGCGGTTACGTAGCCCAAAGTGGGCAGGATCCGGTGTACTTTTGTGTTTGCCCTCCTTGGAGTGCGAGAGGCCATATTGGGAGTGAGTGTGAAAGCCATATGACATGATGAAAAATGCAGCTCCCCTGAAGGGCACGACATCTAAATATGTATCAATCTGGGTTATCTAGGAACAACAAGGGTGCAACACGAGGATATACAAACACACACACACACACACACACGCACACATGTGTGACACACACACACACACACAGCAACACACAGACAGACACAAACAAACACATACACACACGCGTGATTGAACTTGTACATGCAAACATAAAAACATAAATGACTCCTACATCCTTTTGTTATTAATAGGAGTGTTGTTGTTGTGTTAAAACAGATTTACAGATCTTCTTTAAGGAGAGCTGAAAGGGGGTAATAATTGTACAGCACTTTACAGGGGTAACAAAACAAACAACAGAGCCACATGGTCCAGTCTCCTCGGCATTTGATCCATCTTACCTATTTAGAAATAATATTGGTGCAATGCCCATGGCCAGCTTTACGACACTTTGGTCAAGGCTCAATGGTGTGGAGAATTAATCTAAAATACATGCTGATGTTTGGCTCTGTGTGTGTGTGTGTGTGTGTGTGTGTTAGGGCTGGACGAAAGCACCTCGAAGAAACCCACATTGACGTGGAAACATAAAAGCCAAAGGTCTGAGTAAGCCTTTAACTGCCCCGCTAAAGGCACAACATTAACGGACCCACGGAATTCCATCCCTTGAATGGAATTCCGTGCGTCAGGAGGCGTACTCGGAATAACCACGGGACTGACGGATATCAGACTGTACAGAATGAACGGTGAAAAAGCACTGACAATAAAACAACCTCACACGCACAAAAGTAAGTCCACAAACAAGCCGTGTTTGTGTGCACGCCCACGTGCTTATCGACATCAGCGCCAGAGGGAGCTTGCGTCAAATGCAAAGCGCGGATTTTGAAGGGCATAAATTCAAAGACGTGTAGACGGAAATAAAAAAACATGTGTAATGAATTATTCATGCGCTGAACCTCCATAAGTGCATCACTACTTATATAAATATTTGTCACATTAGATGTAGGAATCAATAAACCATTAAGGGTCGATGTTTAAGAGAGGAAGATGGGGGGGTGGCTTAACCGGCACAGTATTTTATGGGGCCGGGTTTGCAGAGATTAACCCGTCACGAGTTTATCCATCAAAATCAGTTGAACCAATATTATGAGCTATAATTAAAAACGTGACAATAAACCCATTCTATTGAATGAACCTGAATTGAATGACACTTTCCAATCGTCCATTCCTAGTGCTGTGTGTGAGAAAAGGGGCAACAAGGGGATTCACGTTGATTTAATGACTGTACTGGCTGTGTGTACGGCCAAAAGTTGAGGCCAAAAATAAATATATCCCAAACATTACATCATACCAGTTCCTTATTTATGTGTGACTTGAGTTTTTTTTCCTCCGAACTTAATCAGCACTAATTGTACCCGACGCAACACAACTCCTCGCAGGCTGAAGACGGCCAGAAACATGCCCATCCGAAACCACGGGAGCTAAGTAATAGCCGTGCTAATGCAGGAGCTAATTTCTGCAGGCCTGCGGGGTCAGCGGCTCGCTGCTGGGATCTACCTCCTTCTTCAACCTCCTCCCGCTGCCACTGATGCAGCAGAACCCCCGCTGCCCGTACCTGCCTACACTAATATATACATTACGCTCCACGGGTTGGACCCTGGAAGCACAAAGTACATTACATGGTTTTCCCAGATGCAATTAAAGAGCGCCCGACCATGGGAGGCGGCCTCGTCAGCTCTCTGGTCATGAAGCAGAATGTTCTGGATGATATTGTCACCCCCTTTTGCAGCACGCGCCCACTGTGACAGAGAGAGACGAGCTTCATCTCTCCAGCTCTGACGACGGGACAGAGACCTTAAGGTATGAGGTGTACCGCATTTATCCGGTTTGCTTTATTTTATCTGTCAGGTTTTGATTTGTTTTTTGCGTCGGCATATGCATACATTTCAGTGCACTCAATCTATTATCAAAATGAAATTAGGTGGATCAATATTTTTATTTTCTTTAAGGGGGCGTGAGTCTGACTCTTTTTCATTACAACGACACACAATTATTTAGTCGTAAACTGTATTCGGCGCGTCAATCTGTTCAAGATGAAGGCAGCAGAAAAATTCTCATCAAAACAATTACCCCAGCTGTCAAACTTGTAAAAACCTGAAACCCCTGGCGCCAGCAGAAAACTGAATAAAACCGGATAGAATCCCTCTGATAAGCAGATGACAGACATTGATGAAGTGTTTTCATAGTGACTGCAGAGTCCCAGGGCTCATTCGGGCCCTGGGATCCAGAGCAGAGCAGCAGATACCAGATGCACCGCGCTGCTCTGTGGAGAGAGAGCCCCACTGATACTGCCCCTATTTCACGAAATCAGAGGATCAACATATATCTGATTGAAACCCCTTAAAAAAAGGCAAGAAGCGCCGTTTGAACCCTAAAGCCAATTAGACACGATAGGCAAAAAGGAGGTTGAGATTTGCATTTCCCTCCATCGAGTGACGTGGATTTATGTCACCCGGCGTTGATCTAAAGGGAAATAGAGATACCAATGCATGCAAATTATTTATTCAACTCCGCTTCATGCATAATGCTGAATCTATAGTCAATTTAAATATTGCCTCTTAGTGCCGCATTCACTTGCTCGATTATGCAAGCAAATTGTTGATTGTCTCACTGACTTCCAGATTCAACTTTTGTTTGCAGATAACTTTGCGCCAGCCAAGATGTATTAATGTAGTCAATATGATTACGAGTGCAGTATTTACCCAGCAAAGGAAACATCGATGGGATCCTGCAAACACATCCATAAAGCCTGAGGCCCAGAGCACATATGGAAATATTTTATTTATATATTTCCAGATATGCTGGAGAGCAAATGGGTCAGGGAAATAGTAGGAACGGGGAAAACCATGAGAGTGGCAAAGATATTAGTTTGAGGCGCAACGCAACCCTGCATCTGACACGCAAATACGTTCAAGCGCGGAACAGAGAGCGCAACAGTCGGGTTGCTTTGATGAAAAGATTTCAATAAGAACCAGCCGTAGCCGTGGCAGCGGCATGATGAGCGCTGAACATAAACCCCATTGTGCACGCCAGTAAACGGAGAGCGGGAGCGAGGGGCATTTTCAGACCCATTTCATGCACTTGAGGAGGGGGACTATCTCTCACAGCCGGCCTGGACCCGGCCAGCGGGTCTCGCTCCGAGCCGTAGGTCCCTGGAGGTTGATTCAGCGGAAGCAGCTGAGCAGGATCGTATCACTCAGTATTCTATGCACAGCCTACAGCCCTGTGCATCACTTTACGATCCAGCCTCCAGCCGTAGCCCAGCCAGGCTGGTCTGACGCCGGCACACTGCAACAGGAGACTTTAAAACCAGCTAGGTTTTGCATTGTGTTAACGTGTAAAAGTCAATCCTTCTTGTTTGCTTTAACCTTTCCTTGTGGATGCCTTGCCTTGGGGTCCCGGGGACAGATGATCTAGGGCCTATATGCCGCTGCCACACAGCATTCGCACCACAGCGCTGCACAGCTGACAAATAAGGCAGCTTTTCCTCCTTTCGTATTAGGAATTTGCATAAGCAGACATGGGTGGTAATCTGAGATGCAGAACAATCTACGCTGAAAGCCACAATAATGGAGCCAATCCAAAAGATGGGTGGCTGTTGTCAGTGGTGATAGGAACAGGACCGGATAAACGCTGCAGAGATCAGATGGAGCCACGCCTGGGAGGCAGGCTGGGCGCGTCGGGGCCAGCACCGTGTTTGTGGATGAATATTTCATTCCAGGAGATAGACATGAGCATCCAATCCATGTATACATACCTGTATTAATGTGTCAGGGTGTATTTTATATAGGAGGAGTTTTTAGGTTACCTTTATTTTTTATTGGAATTGTATTTTTGCCTGTGATATCTCCAAACAAAAAATAAGGATTTGAGGTAGAATTTGTCTCACTGAATATGTACTTGCGACGCTGGACGGTTTCCAGGGCAAACTTTAAGGATTCGACACAACATCCCAAAAGCAAACCCACAAACACCGCTTCACGTCCAAAGACGGAACATCTATAGCCGCTAGCATATAGCGTAGCACCTCGGTAGCACCCGCTCTCTGCGGAACAGAAGGAGGCACGGCGCAGTCGATAGACATTAGCAATTAAAGGCAGAGAGGAGCAAGCCCAATGGAGGCCGATAAAGAACGCGCTCCGCCACAGTCTCAAGCTGTAATTAGGTGGAAGTGCGATTCCTGTGTGACTTCAGCGCTGGTCTCAGCACCGCGTACCTTTCAAATGAGCCCGTTGGGGTTCACCATCTGCTTTGGCTGCTCAGCACTTTCACACCACACCCACCGACCAGCCCCCGTTCCAACTCATTACTGCGCGCCCATATAAGGTGAAGAGTTCACCCTTTCCTGCGCACCTCGACACAATGTTGCCGCCCACACAGATCCCAAAAATTCCTTAAATTCATCTCCGGGCATCACCTGCGTGTGACAGAGCACCAGACAATAACATGCTGGTTTCAATGGGTTGCATTACCAACCCAGTCTCACCAAAATGCGTACAGATCGCACGGTTTGACATGCGTGCAGTACATACGCCAAATGACCATTTCGCGTGCATATGATTTCAAAACCCAGCATTAACTACTGTGGAGGGCGGATGCGTATATTTTTTCTTGCCAGTTTAACGGTGTCAAATTGTGGCTGGGACGTACTACCGAATTTCAGACTTTAACAACCATTTTATGGCACTTTTCCTTATCGGAAGCCGGAATTCTGAGTAAAGTTCAATGCAGCATGCATCGCTGGTGACGTCGGTATGGGTATAAAGTGATGCGTGGTATAGCATCCGCCCTCCACAGTAGTTAATGCTGGGTTTTGCGTATCATATGCACGCAAAATGGTCATTTGGCGTATGTACTGCACGCATGTCAAACCGTGCGATCTGTACGCATTTTGGTGAAACTGGGTTGTGCATTACATATAATGTACAGATCTATATACAGTACACCCTGGTATCCAACCATATGTACGGCTGCATCACAGCTTGTCATTTCAACTCAAATATATGCTCTTTCATCTTCTCAAAATACAATGCGAATGTTGTAGATGTGATATCCTTATTATTATTTTCTCCTCTCTTTTCTCTCGTCCCTGTCTGTCTGACCGCTGCCTGACCCTTCTGCCCATTCCCCTGGCTTGTCCTTCTAATCTATCATCAAAGACTTGTGTGTCTCCCAGGGCCAATCGCTGCTGGTCAGTCTGTGATCCCGGCCAACCAGAAGGCTTCATTAGAGCAGTGTCTCCCAGAAGGAATCGTCTCCCCTAGGAAACCACTAACCCTGCTCAGGATCAATAATGTCCTCCCTGCTGCCCACAGCTCTCATGAAGAGGTGAGGAGAATAGGAGGAGATTATCACATTCGCTACCGGCCAGGGTATTACTGGCAAAACTTTTGTACCGCAATATCAAAATATGCTATCCAAATTGAAATAATAGCACAAGAACAAAAGATGAGGTCAATAATCCCAGATTAAAACAGCAACACCAGTCCGGTGTGTGCTGATCAGTGCTTACTGATTCAGTTTGTTCAGGCTAACTAAACGCTGAAACCTTAATCTGCAGATGTAGCTGCAATTAGAGGTTTTCCCTGATTATTTAATTAGCCGCCGTTGCAATCCTCATCCCTCAAAGAAACACAACAATCTCTTTTTCCTTCCTGTTGTTCAACATGAGGTAACGATTACCCAAGCAGCAGACACCTTGGTCAATTCTCCACCCACGACAAGAGTGCGTCTCCGAAGACTAGCAGGCTAGTTGCTGAGTAAATGCTTTGCCAAATTGACTACTCTCAGCTCCCTGCTAGTTTCCCCTCCCTCTGGTGATGTTCCTCATGCAGAGAATTGGAATTTTAAATTTTCACTTTTGATGCCATTTGTGCTGAGGGCTCTGACGTAATGTTCTCTGGGTTGAATTAAAATGCAGATGAAGGAGTATGTCATGTCTGATTAAAAAAACTGCAAATGTCTTCATTAATTAAAGCGTTCCTTCACATCAACTTTGTCTGCTATTTTCCTCGCCGCTTTGAATAAAAACACTGAACGCCGGCTTTCATGGTGGAAGAAGACAAAGAGGAAAACTTTTCTTAAGTTCAGAAAGTGCTACTCATCACATATTCTAAGGTCAAAACATTAGTTAAGGCAAGCGAGACCAGCATAAAGCACTCGGGTTTCCTGGTGATGTACTGTAGATATAGCCTTGGTAGCTTCCGGCGAATTGAGTTCGCCCTGCACAAGGGTCCGGAGAAGAGCAATATGTCTTTCCGCTTCCGATACGTTTTTGCGGGAGCACATCACCAAGCTGGCTTTTCCCCTTGGCGCGCTATTCGCTGGTTAAACACAATGACGACAGGGAAGCGACGGCAAGCAACCAACCGCATACAGAGTCAGTTGAACATAGGCCCGTTGATCACACCTCTGTGCTGAAGAAAATGACGGCAGCTTCCCTGTTAATAGCCAGGCTACTGTAGATAGAGACTGATAACACGTCTCTCTCTGTGCTTCTACATCAAAGTGAGTCCCTTTAGCATCGCTTTATCACAACAACAACAATTATGAAGAATGCTCTAAATTGTGCAGTGAGGATGACTCAGTACACCGCCTGCATGAGTCAGATCAGGGGGGGACTCACCGCTGATCTGACACATGCAGGGTACCGTCAGATTTCTGTAACCAAGAGATGCTGAACTCAGAAGGGAAAAAAGAGAAACATTAGGGGAACCTTGATCTTTTGGTTGCAAATTACTACAGCAGTGTAGCGGAGAGTAGATTACCATAAGGAAGAAGGCTGAGTGATTATGTTTGACAACTGTTTAGAGATAGCGAGTCATGGACGGCACACTAGATTGGTCACACAGAGTGACGCACAAAAACACATTCATTTTAACGTGATATTTTTAAAACAAAACACTGCTTTACGTCTGCATAAAAACAAAAGTTAAAAGGGATATTAGGGCCTTTGCATTCAATCCGATGCATAGGATACAAGATTAGGATGGCCAGTAGCTCCATGCAATTCTCAAATGCAGCAATCAATGTCCCATCATTCTGAAGGAATTCAAAGATGAGCATGTCTGAGAGGTTTCCCTTTTGCCCTGAGACACTAGCTGACTCAGGTGATCTCTGGGCGAACCCACCAGTCTGCAGGTAAATCTGTCAAGCACATCCCGTTTCCCAGCCTGCAGATCGACTTTCTCAGCAACTGCGTCTCAGATGCTGACACACGTCAAAGTGTACTTTAAATGTTGCCAAAATGAAAGCACACCGAACGGCCTGCTTCGACATCGAACATCCCTGCATTACTGCATCACTGGAGACACGCAATATCCCTCCAGTTCTGCTGGTCGAAACCCAATGATGAACCGCACCGCAAAACAACAAACCCAAAACACGCAGGAAATCAAAAGAACCCTAAAAACGAACGAGCCACTGTTGGCCCCCATAGGTTACACTAATCGCGCTCCGTCTGTTTTATCGCTTGGATCACGCTGACCCAGATTTCATATTCCACAAATTCTGCTGATTTCCTAAAAGCGGGCAATTAAGTTCCTTCCACCTTGTTCAGCGAGGTGCTGGATAGCTACGGCAGTGGCTGCTGAGTCAGATGGGGTGCCACCGCTACGTGGCTAACTGCAATCTGGGGACACATCTCGGCGCCACTGCCTTCCGTGTGTGTGTGTGTGTGCCAGCTGCCTGCCAGGGGCTCGGCCTCATTAGGCGAATTACTGAGATCAAACAGAGCGGGCGAGCTGTGGCAGAAGACAGAGAATCCGCCCGGCACCCCCTCTCGTCCACGAGCAGGGGATGAAAGGCAGGCAGACAGTGGAGTGGAGGCACCGAGAAGACATTGTGTAACTGGCTCAGAGTTTTTTGAAGGGAGGGGGAGGCTTTGATTCCGTGTCTATTATAGATGAAAAAAAAATGTGTGGGGCTTTGATGGGCCTGCGCAGTTCTGTTTACATTCCAGTCTGCTTGTTTGATGTTGTCAGGTGAAGGAATACAATCCCTATTGTGCCACAATCGGGGTAAAGGGGGTAAATAAGCCTTACACATGTCCTCGACGTAGCCATGCTGTAAATGCATATTTCATATTTAGGAACCTCCGCAATTGCACAAATGGTTATAAAATGGGTTTCTTGTAGACGTGGTGAATTATGTGTGAGGGGGGTGATTGACTTTGTAGTCATTATACAATACACGGGGCCATATGTTCCGGATATTTGGGGTGAACACAGCAGTTGAGCCCTCCACCGATCACCATCTGCCGGTGAGGTAAATTAGATTGCGCGGTAGACGCATTCTGGGCAGGCCGTGTGAGCCTCAGTTGACTGATGGTCTGAGGGTTTTAAAACCCTAGTGAAACCGGCTCGTACATTCTGGAATGATTTTAACTTTCACTTTAAGACAAAACACATTTGCCTGCCATATCTGGGATTAACGATGTAATAGAAGAACCATTATGATGACAACCTATTAACATCAGCATTGACGCAGGATGTCAGTTAAGGCGTCGTGAGTGGATGTTGGGGTGGCCCCCAGACCTCGGTGTGCAGGTGAAAGAGGCTGAGACGTTTGAAGGAATAAAATCACAAGATTTAAGCTTTTGGGATTTCACGAGATTCATTGGCTGGTCAACCCCAAAGAGGTTCATGAGAAGCCTTTGGCAGCTCAGAGAAAGGTTGTCAACCATGAAGGGTATTTGAGGATCTCCTACACCCTGGGGATCCGCCCCGGGAATCTGTTGGAGGAGCGATACTGTGGCTCATTTGTCCTTCGCACATTTAAAATAAGAATGTGTACACAGTCAGGCTTCAGCCGCTTATCCGTCGGACTCCATCGCTGAGCTACTTTGTTTCCATGCTGTTGCATATTGTTGTTGTTTTTCATTCAGTCACACAGACTTGGAAGCAAAATACATTGGTGGTTAGATGTCGGTGCTCAAAGGTGAATTGAAGTGTGGATATGGTTTCTAACCCTCCCCTTAAGTTACTGTTGCTGTCTTTGCCAATATCAACACAAACTCTCAAGGTTCGACTAAAGGCAGGTACTCTGCTGAAACTTTCGATTTAGTAGGGCTATCTATCAGACTTCTAACCAGACCTCTATGTGAACCCATAATAACGTATTCTCCCATGTGAAACTCCCTTTTCTTTCACTTAATGTAATGGGCAAGTTTATTCATTTCTAAAGGCCTTTCTAGGAAGAGTGTCTAGGCCCCTCCAGGAAGGAAAATGAGACTGCTTCACTGAGAGAACTCTATTCTTCACGTATTGTCTAATTCTTAAGTTGGAATAAAAAGGCTCAGCGATGGATTCAGGTGGAGGTTGCAGCAATTAAGGCATTTTATTGGACTGGATCATTCTGGCTTGTCCTGGTATTACTGTGACTGATGCATGGCTACATTGTCTTTAATGACGACTCAATGATTCATGTGTTTTTATTGAACGCTATCATCTGTTATTTATGTTGATTTGTTTTCTTGACTCACCTCTCGCTGAAAATATCAATGTTTCTCAGTGTTGTGGGCAGAAGTCAAATCTGTACATTTCTATAGAAATGTAGAGTTCTGCCCTCACCATTATGAGATGAAAGAGCACATTATCTGTGGGAGAGAGGGTCTCCCTCCAAACTGTAAAACACCTCAATATGCATCACAAATATACAATATACATCACAAACAGCCAGTTGTGGAGTTTTTCACACTGTTGAATCATTTGTTAGGCAGTTGATTTAAAAACTGGTTTATGCAAGGCTGATAGATATGGCCTTGGACGCCCCATCATATTATGCTTATCAATTGGATCTTTTAAAGGAAAACGTGGGTAGTGTATCAGTTGACAGATGGGAATAGCCAAGGCTCACCCCTATATCAGATCAATGAGTACAAAGTGCAAATCAATAAATAAGCCTTTGCCGTTTGATTCTGAATACATTACAACAGCACCTCATGTGTGCGGTAATTCTGGCGTTTTGTGCCAGTTTGGTCTTTATAGAATATGTGTAGCCACAGATGTGCACATGACAGCGAAGGCATCGGATAGAAACACGGCTCGATGCCGACACGAGTACACAAATGCATGTGTATACCAATAAGCTTCCACCCCGATTCAGTGGCGTGAATATATCTTCCAACCTCGCGTCACCTGAGCTAACGACTTTAAAAATAAATGTAAAATCCTAAAGTCCTCGCACGTTTAAGAGTGCATACCCCACAGAGATCCACCCATCCGGGAAAGCTCTGCAGGAACGGGAGCGATTTCCAGTTCACCGCTGGAATCGACGGCGAGTCCGAGTGAGGTTCAGTGGAGCAGGCATGGAGGCGGCATTAGGGGACCGCGGTGGTGCACGCCTCAGGGGACAAGCCGGCAGACCCACCGGAGTACTCCGTCAACACCGGGGTTGACAGCAGCAGGTCAGAACATTACATTGATGCAGAAAATTCCCTCATTAAGTTCTCACATGATTTTTTTACTCACTTAATTGATGCGATAATTGGGTCATGGTGGAGTATCTAGCTAATTACGTATTTGGCGGGTTTGGTAGACATGGAGGGGGTATAAGCATGGTGTCCATACCACTGCAGTAAGAACATAAAATCAATTCATTTCTTGAAAAAAGTGACTTTTTCATCAAGGCTACAGATCGGCAAGAAATATCGATTGGTGAACTCACTACAACAAGTTAATTTAATTTGTACAGCCGCTTATATATTAACCCCTGCGATATCTCAAAACATATGTGGAGAGTTGGGGAGCTAGAGTGATCGAGAAAGAAACCATTACTGGTTTAATTAATGACGTAATTAATCACCCCACAGTGATTTATTCCAATACATTGAAATGAAAAAAAAAGACACATAAGACCAACATCCTTCACTTTCGACAATGAGCAAGACAAATGAACCAGGTGAGCAGCAACCTTTTGAATAGGGGGCTGGACAGTGTTTGCAAGGCCGGAGAAAAGAGGTTTCCAACACACCAGGGACAGTCCTTCAAACAGTTTAGCTGTTACATCCACAGAGCATGAAAGAACACTAATTTACTCATCTTCATGCATTGTTTCACGAACGCATGACTGAATGGCTTTGGAAATCTGAATCCAAGATGAGAATACGCTAAACATTTCAGTCTGAGCCATGTTGCATGGTGTGACATTCAATTATATCACTAAACATAAAGGACTCCTCAAACTAGGCAGAAAAAAATCAATACATGCATGTTGAAAAAAGGCAATGCTTTTCTTGCCGTTCATGAACGTAATACCCTGCATCGAGTTACGTGAGGTTAGGCACTGGGTACCCAGCTGTTTCTACAGAATATCGAGACGCTGAAGGCTACAGTGAACCAGATGTCAACCAGATCCGACAAACAACCCAAATCGCTTCGACACGCAAACAAAAAGAAAATGACCAAATATTGTTGACTACTGCGCAAACTGTTCGGTAAATATTGTCTTTGTGCAAAACAAATGCAACACGTGGCTTGTCAACATATCAAATCTTATCTTCAAATTATTTTGTTTAATTTGTCAGAGGATGATTAAATAACCTATCGTCAGAGTTTTCTCTTTGCATAGTCATATCGGAGCTCTGCTATCAGCATTGGCAGATAAGGGAAGTCGGACACAGCGGTTTTTGCAAATCACAACGTTGCCTTGTGCTGTGGGGAATTGGAGCTGTGCTGAGCTTCCTAAAGCATAGTGAGTACTACTCACAGCCAAAGCCAACGCTGTTGTGATGGCTCCACAACAGCACTATAGCCACACTTCCTCTAACCATCTCTTCTTGTTTTACCTCAACCTACATTGTCGTATAGTACGTCATGCTGAGGCTTTTGGGAACTCTGCATCGTATACATATTGGATTGTTGATGTACTGTACCTGCTCTATCTTCGCCCTGCCCTTTGCCCTACACTATCTTCACACCTTCTCTATCTTCACACCAGCTCTGTCTTCGCCCTTTTCCTACCTCATACCTTCTGTATCTTCACACCTGCTCTGTCTCAGTCCTTCTCTGACTTGATACCAGCACCATCTTCACACCTGCTCTGTCTTCGTTCTTTTCTGGCCTACCTTCCACCTGCTATATCTTCACACCTGCCCTGTCTTCATCCTTATCTGACTTCATGTCTGTTCTGTCTTCATACCTGATCTATTTTAAATACTGCTCTATCGTAACACTGGATCCATTTCAATACCTGCATTATGTTCATATCTGCTTCATCCTAACACCTGCTCCATCTTAACGGAGCAGTTTGAATGGAAACCTACCACCGCCCTGTGCCTTCCCTGCAGCTCAGAGAGGCTAAGAGGCTCATTGTGTGCACGACATTGCCCGCTGAATAGCCTGGATGCTGGTGGTAATAAGATCCTCCACCAATCGTCCTTACTCAGCCTTGGCTACCCGGCTCCTCATGCATGTATCCAGGAAAAAAACAGCCGCATTACAACCAATTTTCAACAACACATCGTGTCCTATCTGTATAATCAAAAACGTCGATATTCCCCTCAAAGAAAAACAACCACATTCTCCACGGTTTTTCTCCGAACCCGGAGCCAAACCTTGCACTGGAAGAACAGTTTCATCCAATTATCCCACCACCATCACCCCATTTTCCTCCCTTCATGAACTGGTTGAGCATGGGTGCCGCCTTGCATGGACCCTGTCCCTCCAAGAGGATCGCTTTCCTCTGTGTTTGCAGTGTGGCCCGGCCCGACAGGGGGCTGCTGGAAGCTGTCACTCATCTGTACTTATTCTTAAGCCTGCCTGACGGACGCGGAGAGGCCACGTGGTCCAATCACGAGACACACGTACTTCTCACCAGCAGCCAGCCAACGCACATTTTGCATAACCGTCTTATTTGGCACAGTGTACTTTCATCAATGGTCTCGGGGAACGTTTTAGTTCCAACATCTAGACTCTGTGTGTGTGTGTGTGTGTGTGTGTGTGTGTGTGTGTGTGTGTGTGTGTGTGTGTGTGTGTGTGTGTGTGTGTGTGTGTGTGGTGTGTGTGTGTGTGTGTGTGTGTGTGTGTGTGTGTGTGTGTGTGTGTGTGTGTGTGTGTGTGTGTGTGTGTGTGTGTGTAAGGGCCTAGCATAGCCTTGTGCGCGGAGCGGTATAAAGTGTGAAGGAGAAAAACTAAAGGGATAGCAGTAATTGAGTGCGTAGCTGTATTTATTGTACAATGTATGTAGCACCTTATCTTCGTCATCCTAGCTTGCATTTGGATCAAATATAATTAGTTCGAATGACATGATACTTTGAATTAAATACGTGTACTACAACAAAGTTGCTTCTGGTGGTGTTTATATAAAAGAAAATCTTCTAAAGGGAGAGACTTCTGGAGAATGTGTTGTGTAATGTAATGTTGTGATCTGGGTGAAAACGTGAATCACTGCAAACAAAAGGACATGCTGTCGGCTCGTTTAATGTATTCTGACCTATTTTCCTCTATAGCTCATTATTATCATTGGAAAATGCATTGAAGATCCGATTCATGCTTTGCTTTGTTCAATAAGAAGCATTCAAAACCCAGTTTAAAAAACAGGTATGACTCAGATTATCTACTGCATAGATTGTGTATATGTGCAGCTATTTGATAAATAGGATTTAGGTTATACATTCACCAAGGCATACTTGCAATTTTGCAATCCCTCATTCATATTTGCTTGGTTGCAAAAACATTAAAAAAAAACACGTCCATATTATCCGAATTCCTGACTCTGCCACCAGGGATCTATTACAGAATATGTGCCATTTACATCCTTCTCAATTCACACTCTGAATTTAAATATCCATCATTTGATGGATATTTGTGTAGAAGTGTAGAATTTCATTCTACACTTCTGTGCCACAGGAAAGACAGACCACTGCTGAGTGCAACCGATTCACATTATCAGCCAGCCGCATGGCTTCACATAAATGCTGGTATTCCCCAGGACAATGAATGGGTGTTTCTACATGAGGAAAATAAGAGGTTTTTTCTACATTAGGAAAACAGGATAGCCAGGAAGACGCTGATGTTGCAGCCATTCCAAATGGAGAACCAGAAAGAAGCTCACACCGGTCCTCCAGGTGACTGAGTGAATGGAACACAAAGAGAACCACGACCGAATGCAATATGCATGAACACGTTAACCAAATAAAGTATGTTCAAACAAACACCTTTTTGCACACACTTTCCCAACCAACACACACACACACACACTTACCCAAACAACGCACACTCACTTACCCAAACAACGCACACACACTTACCCAAACAACACAAGCAAACAAAATCCACACGCAAACACACACACACACTCTTCCTCAAACAACACACAAACCAAAACAACACACACAAACTAAAATCCTAAATACAAAGAGAGGTTGTTTTAGAAACTTGTCTTTGGACAGCGATCCAGCAGAAGAGTAAACACCAGGCTGAGGGTGTGGACGCCGTACCCCGGCTGAGACTTGGCTGCAGCTGGGCTTGGCTGCAGCCTTGGAGCCCTGGAGCATGGAGCACAGGCCTTGGGTAACCAGTGAGGGCAAATGTTAGGGCTAACATGGGACGCAACTCTGAAGGTTTGAGAACCTATTCTCTGCATGGTGTTTAGTGGTTTAAACACAAGGCCTACCTGGTTTTCGCTAACGCTCAGCGTCTAAATAATTAATACTAGTCCTTTACAGCGAGAGAATTCACACTGGCGCCACTATCTGATGACGGCCAGATCTCACTTCCAACACGTGTTGTCCTTTCAAGAGCTGTACAGCCCTGCCTTGAAGAAGTGGGTTGAGTTCACAACATGACGTCACACAAATAGGCCATGACCACTCCCTCAATAACAGTTCGAGGTCATCGCCACCATCCCTGATTTGGTGTGAATGAGCCCTACGCTAGATTTTCAAAGTATCCAACCAAAATAATCCCACCCTTCTCCTCAGGCCTCCCTCCAAAGTATCTCTCCCAAATCATGTGTTCTAGAGACAGACAGGTACGACGAGGTAGAGAGACAGGCAAGCAATCCAATCATTTCATTCTCGCCAAATGAAATTCTTTGACAGGCTAATAAAAGCCACAGATACCAGATTTTTCGGGGTTTTTTTGTCTGAGCATTTGATTTATTAAAGGCTGTCGGGATGTAAAGAAAATTTCAGCAAATATAACGAAAAATGTGTGTAAAATAAATTGCCTACTCCATCTTTAAAAGTGAGTTATAATTTCTGTGCTGGAATGGGTCGGGCATTATTGGGCATCATAATATATAAGTCGTAATACCAAACAGTAAAAAAGATCTGCTGTCTTCGTAGACATACTACCATTATTATGTGTATGATCATTAATAATTCAGGATCTCTTGCCTGCAAGGAGCAAGTAATGGCACTCATCCCCACAAACCAATAGATTAACAGGTTGATACTGAGAAAGCAGTGCTTTCCCCAGCTTGATCCCCAGCACGCACCCCGTTCCTCTTCAACTTCATCTAGAGCCTGGCTAGGCTCTCATGGACGGCTGACAGCAGCAAGCTAGAGCTCATATCTAACAAAGCATCTAGATTCTAGAGGCTAGTTGCACTCTTATGGACGGCTAACAGCAAAGGGCCATAGCTCACATCTAACACAACATCTAGGGCTTGGTTAGGTTCCAATGGAAGGCTAAGAGCAGCACGCCATAGCTCACGTTGCGCAGACTGAGCTCTTCCCCAGAGCTGATGTCTTGCTCACCAGATGGAAGAAGATCAACAGTCTTTGATCCCTGAAAACCCTCCAGTAATTCGCCTTCAGTGGAACGTTTCTCCTATATTTTTTGAAAAAGCGCTCTGTGCAAACTGGAACCAGTTTGAAGTACTGTAAATATGTATATTTGTACTCGCACACGGTTCAAAGTAAAGTTTATTACGATTTTAACTAAAGCAAAAAAGTCTAAATGGCTGAAAAGGTATCTTTTCTAGGCTTTTTTTTTTCATCCTCAGTGGTAGCAAGGAGGAAGTTAATGTTGGTCTCCATCCAGATAATTATGATGATGATCCAGGAGAGAGAGAGAGAGAGAGAGAGAGAGAGAGAGAGAGAGAGAGAGAGAGAGAGAGAGAGAGAGAGAGAGAGAGAGAGAGAGAGAGAGAGAGAGGAAAAGCACGAGATGAAAAGCTACATAGAAAAAGCGCTAGAGAGAGAGAGAAAAAGCAAGAGAGAAAAAGCACGCGAGAGAGAGAGAGAGAGAGAGAGAGAGAGAGAGAGAGAGAGAGAGAGAGAGAGAGAGAGAGAGAGAGAGAGAGAGAGAGAGAGAGAGAGAGAGAGAGAGAGAGAGAGAGAGAGAGAGAGAGAGAGAGAGAGAGAATGTCAGGGTTGAGCTGAAGAGTGTCAGGCTAGAAGTAGAAGGAAAGAGAGAAGAGAGAGGGCATGGAGAAAAGAGAAGGAGGTGGAGGAGAGGGAAGATGGGGGGGGGGGGGGGGGGTACTCCGCCAGTCAGAACGAGTTAAGGAAAACCCACAAGAAGCTTTATGCTTAGATGGCTGAGCTCCTGTTCCTCTCAGAAGAATAATCACGTAAATGACACCTTTCCCCTTTAGGGTGAGGGACACTTGAGGGAAGAAAAGGAGAATGCCTCCTCTTCTTCTCCAGGCCACTTGCTAATCGCATTGTGGGAGACGAAGGAGGGAGGTGAAGTGTGCGGGCTTTTACAGAATGAAGACAAAGCCCCCGTGGAGAGAAATCAGCCTCTATTGGTGCATCACAGAATCCCTTCGAAATTAGACCTGATTTGCGCAGAGTGGAGGAGAGGCAATCTCTCAAAGCAGGTGATTGCTGGTAGAGACCACAAAGCAAACAAAGGTTGGCGTCACCGCTGTAACCACGCTCGAAACTGTGATAACCGAGGCCATTTCCCTGTGACACATTTGTGGACGGATTTGAATTCCGAAACACTAAACGCAAATGCTTGGAAAAAGGGTTTATATTGCATGCAATAATGTATGACGATTCGAGGAGAAAAAAAAATGAAATAATGAATTCTACGACATTTGAACGTCTTCTACGTGCGAGTTCAGTCAGTATCCTCACGTCTGACGAAGCAACCTCACCACACCGCAAATCCCCACTCTGAGCAACCTCACCGTGTTGCAGTAGTGCAAGGCCATCTCAGTGTTGCACACTCCCACCGCCCTGTACCCATTATCATGGAGACTACTGTGTAGCCCCTCCTCAGCTCGGACTGGCCGCGCCGTATCTTTAATGTGTGCTGTCCAGTCTAGATGGATTGCTGCGAGGCCTGACAGTTGTTGACCGGGTTGCACGGTTCATCGCAGCCCGGTCCATCCTGCAGTCGTGGCAGTGCTGGACTAAAACATCATTAATTATATAAGGAGAGAGGGAGAGAGACGGGGGAAGAGGCACTGCCGAAGCGTGCATGGCTCTCTCGCCACACGGATTTGTGAATACTGCACTGCCTCACAGTGTGCCACGAGTCTAGCTAGAATGCAGATGAGTCCACTCTTCACATGGAAACGGTGGCGACATTACTCTCCTTCATAACCGGGTTGTGTTATGCTATCAGGCATGCAGACGAAGGTTGATAAGAAGTCATATTCAAATTGAGCTTGGGTTGATAATACAGGGGAATACAATACAGTATATCTACTCATCAATCCATCCATCCACATATGTATTCAGAAATATACCTGTAGTTGACGTACAGGGTATTGTAGCTACCACTGATACCATTAGAAGTACAACCATTTGCGATACAAGCCAGGCACAGAGGCATTTGAATACTGATGGCCTTTGACTAGTCATGAAGAATATAGAGGCTATCATCGTGTGCTCGTGTGATGAACATGATTTGAGGATCATCACCTGATGATCGTGCTGTGATGATCGTGATGTGATGATCCTGACGTGATGATCACCTGATGATCATCACATCAGGATATTCCCATGCTGATCCCACCGCCCCCACCCACCCCATCCCATACAGCTGGTACCAGTTCAGACTGGTCCCTTTACAGTCCTTGCTGGTACTCGCAATGACCCACCATCTCCTTGCTGACCCACCACCTGCTCCCTGGTCTGACACTCTCACGATGACACTCTCACGAGGACACTCTTTTTGTCCTCTCCCATCATCGGGGGGGATGAACACCCAGCTCTTATTTCATGAAAGCGCCACATTTTCCTTCTTCTTCTTAGTCCTTTCAACGAGTCTCCTCCCCCAGCGTCACCCATGTGAGCTCCACGACCGTCCGATGTTCAAGGTCAGCGGCAGAACTGAGATATCTCCGCCGCGGCGAGACTAAGTGTGCTACTAAAACGAAACTGCACATCCACTCGCCGTTCACCGGGTTTTCTGCAGCATAATTCGTCCTGGGGACCCGGAGACCGCAAAGGTCGAACGGAATAACAAACAAACAGCGGCGGGGCTGAATAGAGAGCGCACGTGCGCGCGACACGTCATATTTTCAATCTCCCCCGGTGGGAGGACGGACGGCCTGCGAGCAGGGGATTAGGGATGTGAATCGCTGATGAAATAAAGCCTCTTGTTGTTGCTTTGTGTTTGTCTTCCGCCATATTTACATGTTAAAAAATGGAAATCTTTTGTTCGGCACGGGCGTAAAATGTGTCGTGCCGGTGAGTCACAACAGTGTTAAATATTCATGGGTTTGTGGAAAAAAAAAGAGGAAGAAACCGCGGTTTAGGCCCAGATGCCAAGTGAGAAGAACAGCCGATGGGGGCCAGATTAGCAGAGGTGACAGGGTTGAAGAATACAAACATTAAGGAGATTATGGTTTTTGATTGGAATAATGCTTTTTTCCAGGTGCCATATTTATTGAATGCATTTTAGGAGGAGGAGATTAGAGTTCCATCCATACTGTCCTCCAATGTAGACGTTTTGACATACCGTCTGTGTGTGCTGAGGGGTCTGATGGTATTCAGTGTTTATTTTGGGTACTTTCTTCTTTAATGTGGAGGGAAAATTGATCCACAAGGTGACACCCCGGGTAGAGGAACTGTCAATAGAAGGTCGTGGGGGGGGGAGCATACAGAGTATGCACTAAGCCTCCGAAAGCAGGCCTGCAATGCTGATCAATGATATATGAGAAGGTTGAAAACATCTTATTTGCCCCGCAGCTACCCGTTTTCTAATTAATCCCAAAGTAAAGACCAATAGTTAAGGGCTGCAAACGCAATATAAATTTTATTTTTTGATTAACAGTCTGGTTACAATGCAACATCAAAGACCAGAGAAATACCCTTAAAAAAAAAAGCAACAACATTAAGTATGAAAGGCTAATTATTACCTTCAGCTCGGAGTGTAGAAGCAAGCATTTCTGTTTTTGGCGTTAGCACCTTTGAAATGCATTCTTTTGAAATAGCGAAATAAATAGTCATCGCACAGCCACAGACAGACGCAGACACAGACCCCCACACACACGTTTGGTGGGAAAACAAAAGAAAACAACATTTTCGTCTCCCAGTCTTTGATCTCGACCACATTTGAAGTGCAGCAACAACGCCCCCACTGCTCCCACCACCTCCCCGCTCATCCTGATACCCCGGGATCGCGCACCACCACCGCCGGGCTGCTACCAGGGTAATTAAAGGCATCTGGAGAGGTAAATATCAAAGCCGTTTTCAAATCGTTCATAGTTGCCATGATTGGTATTTGTCAACACAGTGATGAATTAATCCACCCATCAAACACGAGGGATCTCCGTGCTAGGTTTACACTACGGCGCGTTGGTGCGTTGTGCTTGCGTTTGCAAGCACAACGTTTAAGTTGAAAAGATGCTATTCGGGGGGCTGGATATTTCCACAGGTCCGCAG